>QJNY01001319.1:0-55532 GCA_004155945.1 Monosporascus sp. mg162
CCGGGGGGGGGAGGGGGGGGGGGCGGGGGGGTTGTTACTCCGCATTCGCGACAAAGTACTCGAGTCCTTCGGCCTAGGGCTGTGCTATGCTTTCCGGTTTGCTGCAAACCATTCCCGCTGTCACTGATGTTGTTGATTCGTTTTGCGGGGTCAAGTTAGACGTGGCGTCTTTGGAGTACAGTCCCAAAATGCATAACAGTGCACCCAGCCCACCGCGGATGTATCGTGAACATCAGCGATACGATCTTTTTCGTTTTTACCGACGTTGGCGAGTGTAGGAAGTGTACACGGCAGGGGGGAGTGATCTACCTCACAGCTCACCCAAGTAATAGTTTCGTTCTCCATTAGCAGATTACTTGTAGTCCGAGTAGGGAACTCTCGCCCATTCGTACCGCAAAACAAGCTGAAAGCCCACGAAGCGACCACGCCCAATCATGTTGATCCACGGCTCAGACAGCACCGTCGGTCCCCGCCAACGGCGTTGCACGCCAGCAGACGTGACGGAAATGGAGCCCTTTACAGACCCTATCAAACCGCAGACCATTAGAGTTTCGGGTCATATCTAGGAATCAGAATCAATTATCTCGCGACGCTCCAAAACTATTCAAAGGAACAAAACGCTCGATCTCAGGTTTGGGCTAGCGCCCTTCATATGTCTTCCGGCTCCAAAAGGCAATACGCTCAGGCACTCTTAGACTCACCCTTTCTGGTACCTGCATATGTGGCGTCCGAGCCAGTAGATAAAGTTCTTAATTTTGCCAGGCTCCGGCCACCTAAACATATCGCATCGCTGTCATCTAACTATGAAGAGGAGACGCGCCTTCGGGGAGCTCTCGGTGTCCACGGCGAACCTTAACTCCAAATAACATTTTTGGGTCAACCTACTCGGCGTCCGCAAAAAGTAGTACTCTCTCTTAGCTGTGCCCTTTTTATCATATTCTCGTGGGGTCTTACGGAATGGAACGGTATTATGGCTCGAAACTTAAGCGACACGTAATACGGCATGGCTGCCCACTTTTACAGCCTTTTCGCTTCCCGGCTCAACCTCGGCTCAGCTATTCATCAGCCTCCCTTAGCCCCCATCAGCCAGGCATTAGCTTTGCTTACCCCTTTGGCTAAGCAGCCCATTAAGCAGTTTTATTCCTATTTCTGGGCCCTTAACCCCTAGATTACTCCTACCACCCCGTCCAACCTTTCATGCAGGTAATAGCAACCGCAACTAGGGGTCGGCCTTGGGCCTTTTTTTAGGACCAGGATCCCAATTTCCGATTCTTTTGATGAAATCCTGGAACTATATTATAATTAAATCCTTCCGTATCTGGAAGCAATAAACCCGTACGCAATATTGCTTTTAAAAGCGGATTATATCGCGTCGACAAGTATCTGTAACTTTTATACGTTTATGTTACGCCGTTATCCTTTTATTCGTATTTAAGCTTGCGTTTAATATTTAAACTCGAATTTTTCCAAAAATATTTAATTTTTTTATTTATTTGTTTTTAAAACTTGCTATGGTATTTACGTTCGAATTTTTGAACTAAAAGTTTTAAAATTATTCGATTTTTTAATAACATTTTCCTTTTTTCTTTTAATTAATTTCATTTAATAAATAAAGTTAAAAACGTAGCTGATATTTTCTGTTTAAGTTATAAAAAAAGCGCGTTAAAAAAAAGCAATATCGTAAATGGAAAGTTAGTTTTTAGGATTTTTTAACCTAGGGTAAAGCGGAATTACAACAAAATAATGTAAATATAGCTTAAGTAAGCGCGTTTATGTTTATTTTTACGTATTAATAATTAACTTAAGTGCGTAAGTATTAAAAGAAAAACTTTAAAATTTTAATATATGATTTAAAGGTTTTAAAAAGTTTTATGAAAATAGTAGTTTATAATATCGATAGTTAGGATGCCGAAAATTAAGAATTTAATATTTTTAGTTAGGAAATTGTACGGAAATATTAGAACGTATTTATAGTAAGCTGGCAACGAATTAATTTTAAAAAGTTAATACCGTATGATATAATATAATTTGTAATGGAAGTAAGTATTTTAATTTTAACGTACCGTTAGATTCGTAAAATGTTAATTTTGTTGTTAATTTATTAAAGAACTTTTAGTAAAAGAAATAGGTATGCCAAAATATAAAAAGCGTCGTAGGTTTGTTACGAAAAATGTTATATTTAATTACGCGAAATAGCTTTGGGCAGCGGATTAGGTTAAGCATAAATGCCCGGTAACTCCCGTCGATACCTGGGGCTTTTTATTAGGGAATATATATTTTTTATTTCGAATTAGAGAATATATCGAATTTAGCTGTTGCGCGGATATTAACCGAGGCCTTTATTTTAAGGTAACGATAATGCGTTCGATTTAATAGTTTAAATATATGCTAATTGCGTTAAGGATTTTATATTTATAGTTTTTATTAACGAAATAAAGATGCCGGAGTTCGTTATTTAGCTTACTTGCAACGTTAAAAACTTTACGTATACGCTCGATAAAAAGTAAGAATTATAATTTAATTCTTAAATACTTATTTTAATTTTTAATATTTTAAATTATAATACGCTTTATACGAAAGTATTTGTAACGAACCTGTCACACAACCACCTGGAAGCGTAATCAGTATCCGAAAGGGGTTCTTGATTTGCAGGTAACAATAGGGCGAAAAATGATTCAGTAATTTATTCGTTAAAAAGATTTGCGAACTTTTCCCTTAATCGCAGAACGTTACCTTTAATTAAAGACTTAAATTAATAGCTAAGGAGCGAAACTAAGTAAGTACTATTTATAGGAAAAACCTATCTATTATATATTCTTTGGTTTTTTATAGATATGTCGTAGATTTACTAAATTTATGTAATCTGGTCCAGATCTACCAGATCCTCCAGATTATATCGAAATGCCAAAACACCTATACCCGAAGTTTATCCGTAAGATATCTTTACCTAAACAAGAAAAGCAGGTCCTGATTCGTAACATTATTTCCTTTTTTCTAAGATTTTTGTCCCAAAGATAAAGCGGTAAAAATGTTTCCGGAGTTTAACTTTTTAAACCTTTTCAGTTAATCTTTTAATATATTAAATCGAGCGCAGAAACAAACAAGAAACCTTCGTTTGGGCCAGCGAAATTCTAAGGATAACCGTGCCGATTTAATTAAAAGCTTTTTATATTCTAACTGCGTTCGTTTCGAAGAAATTAGCTATTCGTTTGCAGTCGAATTTTCAAATTACAGCTGCTATATTCGTCGCCAACGTTTTCCTTGTAACGTTTTAATCATAAACTCGTTGAAAAAGGTAAATAAAATGCAATTTCGCTCAAAAAAAAATTACGAAAACTTGAAAATAAATTTCTGGCTTACCAGGAAACGGCGGAAAGAAAAACGAAGGATTTTATTAAGAGATTAAAGCGCTTACGTCTTTAACAAAACCTTTTTAAGAAAAAAGCTTTAGAAATGTTAAAAGAAGGTTTAAAATTGGATCAATCAAAAAAAAAAAAAAAGCGGAAAAAAAAATAACGTCGTATAAAAGCAAAATAAGCTCGGCTTGCTTCCGAGATTAATGCTATAACGGAAGCATCGCTTTTTTTCGATTAAGACGCTAAAAGGCTAAATTTAAGTATTAGGCCGTTATTGCCTGCAACCTTAGCTGCGTTAAAAACGGTCGGTTAGGATTTTGGCGGTAAAACATTTCGACTAGATTCTTCGTATTCGTTAGGTACTTAAAAGGTTCCCAAGTATTTTCTTCGTATAGGTAATCCTTTTATTTAATCAAATATTAAACCTTATCTTTAATTACTTTGGAGTCCAGTATTCGTTTAATTTCGTACTTATCGTCATCTTTTTCGACTTCCAAACTGGTTTCTAACGGGGCGTTCTTAAGTACTGGTTTAAGCAAAAAAAATATGGAAAACAGGGTATATTTTCATTATTTTAGATAATAACAGTCGGTAGTTAATCTTGGAAATAACCTCATCGATTTTAAACGGACTAAACTTTTTAAAATCAAGCTTATTATTAGGTCTTTTTGTTTTAATTTGTGAAATATTCGAAATTACGTTTTATTTTTGACGTAGCAAATAAACTTTATCTTTTTTTGACAAAATTGGTTCCTTAATTCTTTTCCTGTTATAATACTGGGTTATTTTTTATTAAAAAAATCGTAATTTATTCTATAAGCGGACCTATACTATCTAGATTTCAGTTATTACCGTTTCTACTCGAAAAGCTTTTACGGTCAACTTTAAAGCTTCGTTTAATAGCTATTCTAACTGTTAAATCTTTGCTTAATAACTATATACCGTTATATATAAAAAAATACCTATATTTTCGTTAATAAAGGTATTATAAGCTACTTAGGCCAATAAAAAAAGTTTAATCCATTTATTTTGCTGGTAATTAATATAACTTTTTAAGTATTACTTTAACGTTTAATTTAAACGTTTTATTTATCCATTTATTTGTAAATAATATATTGTAAAAAATTTAAGTTTAACGTTTATTTACTTAAAAAAAGCTAATACCAAACTTTTATATAAAAAACTTATCTTTATTTAAGATAATTCTTTTTAATATTCCATGTTTGTCGAAGTAATATCGGATAAAGGCGTAAACCAATTATTTTACCGTTACGTTTCCTTGAAAAGGTAAAAAGTACCCATATTTAATAAATTTGTTAACGATTACCCATATTCCATCATATTAAACTTTAATAACAGGATCTTTTAATAAGGATAAACCGGTAATAAAATCCCAAGCAATAATGTTCCAAGTTTTTTCCGGAATGTTTGTAGGTTATAAAAGTTTATAAAGCTTATATCGGGCTGCTTTTGCCTTATTGCAAATATTGCAATCTTTAATTACTTATTTAACAGTTCGTCGAAATCCTAGAAAGTCGTATTTTTCTTATAATCATTTAATAATTTTAAAAATACCTTAATGTCCGTATAATAAATCTTTATAGAACTTTTTAACAAATTGTTTTTATTAATTTCGAAAAATATAAATTTTGCCATAATATAACAGTTAGTTTTTAGGTTGTTTATTTAATTATTATACCTTTTTTTACTTTTTTTTATTATAAAAATTTCGGAATTTCGTTAAAAGTTTTAAGGTAAATTGCTTTAATATTTTACATAACCGTAAAATATTGTTTTTAATTTACTGCAATACTTGTATTCGACGTTTTGGAACCTTAAAATAGTAAATTCCTTTACGACTTAAAATATTTACTTAAATATTTTCTTTCCCGTTAATATGGTAAATTTGGAAATTATATGTCGATAAAAAAGTCATCCAAATCTCGTAACGTTTATTTAGTTTTTAAGTCGTTATAAACCGGGTAAAATTCTTATAATCTAAATAAATATCGAAAAACTTTTTAATACTGCTAAGGAAAGGTTCTTATTCTTTAAAAGCGTTAATAATCGCTAACAGCGTTTTGTCGTAGATCTTATATCCGAATTCTGCGTTTCGAAAGGCCTTAAAATAATAAGCCATTAAGTACTATTTCCCATTATTCTTTTATTACTCCAAAACTACGCCTAGGGCATAATTTAAGCCGTTTATTTTTAGGCGTTTCTTTTTATCGGCGTTAGGCAATTTTATTATTAATGTTTTGGTAATTTCGTCTTTAAGTAATTAAAAGATTTCTTTAATTTTCTTTAAAAGTTCGAATTCTTTTTTAACATATTCCTTAATAATAAATTTCGTTAAAGGTTTAATAATATCTTTATATCCCTTAATTAGGTTACGTTCGTAATCCGTAAATCCTAAAATTTACCGGATATCGGTAACGGTTACCTTATTAAAAATAAGCCAATTCTTAACTGTTTCCAATTTGGAACCCTGAATCTGAATTTAACCGGGAGTAAAAGTAAATCCTAAATAATTTAACTTTTACGCATACCGTACACTTTTGGCAAGGTTAATTCGGATATTTGCTTTATTTAAAGCTTTAAAAACCTGGAAAATATGCTTCTTATATTCTTTTAACGTTTCGGAATAAATAAGGATATCGTCGAGGTAAACAAAAACATACTTATTTAGGAACTTCCTAAATATAGTTATAATTAAGCGTTGGAAATTAATAAGGGCGTTAATAAGTCCTAAAAGTATAATTCGGTATTCGTAATATCCGTATATCGTTCGAAAGGCAGTTTTCCATTTTTTTCCTTTTGTTATTTTGATACAGTAGTACCCGTTTCGAAGGTTTAATACAGTAAATTATTTGGCTTTGCTTACGTTTTCCCTTAAGGTATTTATTAAGGCTAAAAAATAACCGTTTTTGATGGTAATATCGTTTAACTATCGATAGTCGACCACGCGTCGATAAACTGGATTTCTATTTTAATCGATTTTCTGCTTGCCGTTTTTAATTTTGGATATTATAAATACAGGATAACCTATAAAGAATTCGGATAATTAAATATAACCTTTTTTTAAATTTAATTAAATATGTTTCTATAAAGCGTTTACCTTTTTTAGATTTATGTAATAAATTTTGTAAAGCTTAAGGTAATATTCTTCTTTAATAAATATACGATAATCCTATTATCCGTATAAAGGCAGTTCGTAATTTTCTTTATCCTTATAAAGTCGTTCGAATCGTTAATACTTTAAAAGTATTATATTAATAAATTTTAATACCTTAGCTTTTCGGATAATATAACAAACTTTTTTAAACCCTTTTTTAATAAAAATTAATTCGTAATTCCAAAAAAGCTGGCGAATTTTCAAATTAATTAATAAATTACTAGAATTAAGCTATAACATTCCCAGAATAATATCGTAACCTGATATATCGGCGATATTCAAGATAAAATATTCTTAATACCCTTAAATCCATATTAAAAAGTTTTCAGTTTTTCTAAAAACTTGTCCGTTATCGCATTAGGAAAAACTTCTATTAACTGTCCGTAAATTGTAGGACTTTAGCTTATACCTTTAAGAAATATAATATTTTTCGGCTACGCCTGGTAAAATAAAGTTACCTTTTGCTTTAAAGTTAATTATGGCTTTAAAAATTTAACCTTAATACTGAATAAATATTTCGATTTAATTTCGTAATCCTTTTCTTGCCTTACATAAGGTCTTAATTTGCAAAGCTTTTCGATACCTTAATTTTGAAAGCCTTAGCCGTTTTTTAATTTCGTAATTCTGTTCGCTAAAAGGCGTTCTTATTCGCGGGCTTTTTTAACTACGTATTTGGTATATTTATCGTCTATGCAAATATATTACCTTCGTTGGCCAATCTAGCATTTTACCTTAATAATTTTTACTTTTAACGTTTGGAAAAGCTTTTGATTCGAAATTAAGATTTTTATAAAGCTTATTCCAATATCCAAAAGTTTATGCATTAAGCATAGCATAAAGGTATAACATAAGCAACTTTAAGCAATAGCTCTTTAGCTTTAATCCGATTCGGAATGCAAATAACAAAATCGAAGGTATCCGGGCTATCGGGGGATTTCGATACATTTATAATCGTTATCAGATTTTGTAAAGGTTTTTTCGTTCCAACCGGGCTAATAATCGTTATCTTTTTTCGCTCGAAAGTAAATTAAACAATCGTTATCGTTGCAGGCCGAAAAATGGAAAAGTCCGTACCTATTAACAAAATCCTGTTTAAGGGCTTCGGTTTTGAAATATACCGTTCGTTTTAAGGGTTCGCTAAATTCAAGGGTTTTCTGCCTATGATTATCGAGGCGCATCTAGCTATATTCGTGGTATATTTCGCACTTTTGCATATCTAAATAACATTCGCATTTTAACCTTTTAGCTACCCTGGAAGCTGGTTGTCCGGAATAATACTTATAGGCTTTGGCTATTTAATTCTGGCAAATCGGGTAACGTTCGTACTTTAGGTCGCCGCTTGTTTTACAATAAGTCGTCGCAATAGTATATTCCTATTGGAAAAAGGTAGGATTAACTTCCTTTTTTTTTCGCTTTTACTGTTTGTTTTTTATTCGGCCGTTTAGGCTTTTTTTTAAGAAATCCCTTTTTTCCTAAAGTTCCTTTTAATTAAAAAATGATATTCGTTTTTATAATAGCATTTTTTGCTATAGTTAAAGTATTTAACATTAAACGTATCCTTTTTAGGTTCCCTTAAAATAATATTTGCTTTTTTTTAAGTTTTATCTTTATTTTTGCTGCTTTAAAACCTGCTACTAAAGCTTCGATCGTCCCTTTTTCTGTTAAACCCTTTTTTCTTTAGGTACCTATTAAAGGTACGTCTGTCGGCAATAATGGCCTTATTAATATAATCCTGGAAAGGCTTTATCTTAAGTACCTTGTATATTTCGTCCTTAACTTGTAACTTTAAGCCATCGTAATAAGGGTAAAACAAGGCGCTTTTCGGTAAGTAAAAGGTTATTACAAAACGATTAAATTCCGTAATATATTTAGCCGTTAATTTTGTCTGTTAAAGAAAATGCAACTTTTTAACGGCATTTTACTATTTATTTGGATCTCTAAATAAAGTTTGCATTCGTTCCTTTAAATGCTCGTAATTATTAAAAATATAATTAATAAAGTCGGATAATTCGTTAAGGTAATTTCCGAAATAATCTTTTATAATTAGCTAAAACTATGAAAAAACCTTTTCTGCGAACAGCTGGGCGATAGCTAATATTTTTTTTAATAAGTTTCTCTTAAAAAGCTTTCGAAAAACTTAAAGTAAAGTCTGGTTTATACCAAAAATCCTTTTATATTTGTGGTACCGTCGTAAAGTTTTCAAAGGGTTAACTTATAGCCTTTAACTTTTAACATTCCATAATAATCAAAAGGTAAAATAATATTTTTACAGAATTAATTTGCGCCAAATAAAGGCAATATCGAAAACCTTTGCTGTCGAACGAATTTGGCGTTTTCCCTTTTTACTGCCTGGGATTTAGTTATTAAGATGCGTAGCTTGTCGTTAATCGTAAGTTCTTTTTCTTTACTTTTCGGGTTATTAGATTTTTTTAATTCCTTTTCCGGTTCGTTTTCTTGGACCTTAATGGTTTCTTTTAAAGCCGGGGAAGGTTGTTGCTAAAAAAAAGGGGGTTTTTTTTAAAACCGAGTATTAACGGGGGTCATGTTATCGATTAAAGAAAGAACTTTTTTAATAAAAGGTAAAGTATTTTAATCCAGATATCGATCGTTTGTTAGTAAGGGCGATCGGATATATCGTTTGTTTTTTGAACGCCGTTTTGTAATATCGTCTTTATTGGGTTTAGGAAAGCTTATACCTAATTAGGCTTTAAACCATTCGTCGGCTATTAATTAAAAAACTATTAAAATGTAACGAACTTATTATATAACTACCTGGAAACGTAATCAGTATTCGAAAGCGGTTTTTAATTTGCAGGTAATAATAAGGCGAAAAATAATTTAATAATCTATTCGTTAAAGAAATTTGCGGACTTTTTCCTTAATCGCAAAACGTTACTTTTGATTGAAAACTTAGATTAATAACTAAAAAGCGAAATTAAGTAGGTATTATTTACAGGAAAAACCCATCCATTATATATCTTTTAGTTTTCTATGGGTATGTCGTGGATCTGCTAGATCTGCATGATCTGGTCCAGATCTACCAGATCTTCCAGATCACATCGAAATGCCAAAACACCTATACCCGAAGTTTATCCGTAGGGTGTCCTTGCCCAGACAGGGAGAGCAGGTCCTAATTCGTAACAGCTGCCATCAGAATATCTGCTTGCTACAGAACGACGGCGATGCTTGGTGTTTACTAACTATCGTTTACTCGGATTGTTCTATTAGATTCGGCTTGTACTCGGAACTAATATTACCTAAGAAAAGCTTAACAAGTTTTTTAATTACGGCTATGTTATTCCTGAAATGCGTTCAACATTAACTTATTCGGATAAAATTGTCAGAAGCATGGAAGGAGTTATTTAATGCTTCTTTAAAAATACTTATGGGTTTCATATTACACCAAGTCCCTTATTTTCGAAATTGCTCCAATTTACGGGCCAATTACCTATTGGAAACTACGACTCTATATGGAAACCCTTGTTCAAAGCCTTTTATTGGGAAACCTAAAAATGTAGGGAGTTTTTTTTAAAAACCTCACATTTATTGGTAACAAGTTGGATATGGATAATTCGGAAGAAATCGATATTTGGGACTGGCGGCAGGCTTGGGATAAAAGACGCAGCCTTTTATTCGAAGATTATAACCGCCCTAATATCGAACGACCGTTCTAGTTGAAGTTATTCTATTAACTGCTGGGCAGGCTGAAGCTGTTTTATAAGATGACTTAAAGTTAGTAAACTGCCATTCCTTAATTAAATCATTTCCAACCTGCTGTCCTATTTCTCTATGCCGCCCCTTTCTTCCTTGTTGCCCGCCGACGGCGAATCATTCCTCCCCGTCTGCTCTTGCGGCAGAACATTCCCAAATCCAGGACAGGTCTCGGCTGAAGACATATTCACAGCCGAATAGTTATCCACTATGGATGCACCACATTAGGTGCTATGTAGAAATAAAGGTTCGAACAGATAATATAGTACATGGAGATATAAAAAGTAAATAAAAGCGTATTCATTAATTTCCGACCTTCCTCCCAGATTTTCCATACAGTTAACGATAAAAGGTCCATTCCCATTTAAGTCTTGTAGTTAATTCTCTTGCTGGCCTATATCCATAGCAAAAACCTACTACTTTAGCCTTTCCGCAATCCTACAAACCCATTTTTCCCGGCGTTCTTTAGCATCGGAGGGTTTAACCTGTTCCGAGTACCTCCGTAATATACCTTCGGGGTTATCGCCTTAACGAATTGCCGAAATAGCGGCTTTCATAACAGTTAATTTGTATTATTCCGCGTTTAACTTGCTGTCACGGTAGGGCTCAAGTCAGGTGTAACCAGTCTATTCCTATGGGGTAGGGTCAGGACAGAACAGACTCTTGTCCCTTTATAAGGATAAATAGGGGCCTAGGGCCCCTTATATGGAATAAAGGCAGTAAGGGGTTCGATCAAAGAAGGTGGGTTACGTAAGGTATGCCAGCTCCAGGCTGCCAGGCCTGCTGTAACAACTATCTCCCCCCTTTTCTGTAATGCCGGCCCGGCATTATGTATGTATGTAATAGGTGGGGATGACTTCGTTAAGTAATATATCTTTGTTGTTGTAATTTAGGCTATTTAGGGTGGGATTTGTTATGCTTATAAGTATATAGGATATTCTTAGATAACTGCTTTATTTCGTAACTATTCCCATGCATAATTAATTTAGTTTCGTATATATGCATGTAAATACTGTCCAGATTTTTTTAATTTTCCAACTTTTCTTTTTTTCTTGCAAATCCAATACCATTTCCTTTTGCGTTCGTTAAAGCACCTTATATTTGCCCACCTTTCGGGTTTTAATTATACGTTTTTTATCTTTTTTTTTTCGTTTTTGAATTAATTATTATGCTTTTTCGAAACTAAAGCAAAAAAATACGTAACCGCCGTTATAGTTTACGTTTTTATAGCGTAATTTCCATCCTTGCTGCTTACGTATATCGCTTTTGTTTTAGCAAGGCCGAGGATACCTTCCGTTCTTACCGAGGTTTCCCTTTTAAGGTTTCTTGTACGTTTAAATTCCTAAATTCCTTTACTTATATTAACTGCTTTGGTAATTATAATATATACGAACCTATAAGTTAATTCGCTTTTTATTCGCGTTACTTTTATTAACGTATCGGTTATCTTTAAAAGTACCCTACCGTTATAACTTTCGATATAATCCGCTTTCAAAAGTTTATCGAATAGTCGATAAAAATGTTCGACCAGTAAAGCGAAAACGATAATGGCAATTTTGTTTAAGGTATAGATTTTAACTAACGTATCCTTTTCGCTGCTACCTAATAGCGCTTTGCTTAAGCCTTTTTCCGAATGCTTTTTATTTACCGGGCAGAGTTTGGTCTAACCGGCAAGGTCAGTATTACTGCACTAAGTCGCCTTATTTTCCTTTATTATTCCGGGCATGGTTTATTAATATTTTATCGGTTTTAGGTAGTTCGTCGTAAATATTAATCAGTAATTACTGGTCGCCGTTCTTTATTTTCTTTTCGTTATATAACTTTTACGCCTTTAGCTATAAATACCTCCGATATTCCAGCGATTTTGTTCCGTAATTAACAAGATTAGCCTACTGTTAAAAAGAAGGCTTACTGTCGCCAAACGTTTCCGCGTTTACTGCTTAAAAACCGCGGTTTTAGTACTTGGCTTGCAGTTTGTATAGCCTTTATCCGAAAGATAAAGGAAGCCTTCTGCCGTAGCGATAATACCTTTAATTTCGGCTCGGAAAATAAGGATAATAATAACTGGGATAACGAGCTAGTTTATTTTATTACGGATGTGCGAAACTTTTAGCTTAATTCGGTAAGGTTTTAAGGCAGCTTCGAGCTTTTTAAATAACTAGGTTCGATCCTTAATATTGCAATTAAAGATATATAGTTCGTATTATTTCTTATAGTAATTTTATAAGTTTTTCGAAATAGTATTATTAATATTTCGGTAATTTTTAATAACAGAAATATAAAATAACTTATTCCTTCGTTATTTTTATCGTTAATAATACCTGGCAATAACTTCTTAAGCGTTTTGCATATTTTCGCTGCTAACCTATTAATTATATTCGGAAAGTTAACTTATCTATTTTACTTCGTACCATAATTACCTTCGGGAAATACGTTAACCTACGACGTTTTTAACCTTTTATTCGGTATTTTCTTTTAATTCGAGCATTATTAATGAATAATTAATTTTAACTATTTAAGGTTTTAACAGTTAAATTGGAAAAATAAGATATAAACGGCTATATTATTAAAAAAAGGCTAAGCAATATATCTGGAAACCGACTTTGCCAATAATGCAAAATAGTCCTATATATATAGAAACTAACTTACGGTATTTAATCTTTAAGTTTTTTTTTAACATCTTTATTATTTGTTTTATTTTAAGGGTAGAAAACTTATATTTATTGTTATAATATTTTTTATACGTTTCGGTCGCTTTTCGCTTCGTTCTTTTAATTTTTCTCGGATTTCTTTCAACTTTTGAATTTTGGCATATATTGCAAAAACCCTTATTAAGGTGCCTTAATTTTCGAAAAAAGTCCTAAATTTAGGTCTATATCCATATAAAGCTTTAAAAAAGGCCTTTTCGTTAATATTATTAATTACAAAATTAATTGCAAAAAAAGCTTCGGGTAATAACTTGGGCCAGGTCAGCTGTTAGTTTTTAACAAAGTAACGGAAATATTACTTAAGTATTTGGTTTATTTTTTCCGTTTGCTTATTAGTTTAAGGGTAAAAAGTAATCGAAAGTTTTTACTTAACCTTAATATAATAGCAAAGTTTTCCTTAAAATATATTGGTAAATATTAAGTTTTTGTCAAAAATAATCCTTATAGGGGTTTTATAATAATATTCGATTTTTCGATAAAACAGTTTTGTAAATTTAGCATTAATAATAATAATAACGATTGCGAAAAAAAATGTTATCTTTATAAATCGGTTTACTCTTACTAAAATAATATTAACCTTACGGCCTTAATACTAAATTAAAGATAATCTAGTAATAGAATTTATAGTTAATTTTTTTATAAGTAATAAAGGTATAAGTAATATTTGTAATTCGTTATAAAGCCGGTAATGTTTCGCCTTATTTCCGAAATAGATAGCATAATCCTTAACGTAATTTCGCATATCCTTTTTTAAGTCCGGCTAAAAATATAGTTGTTTAATTCGTTATTAGGTTTTTCCTATACCGAAATAACTAGCAAAAGAGTTATTATGGTATATTTTTAGGATTTGGTAATATATGGCCTTTTCGTTTAAAATATATCATCGATTTCTGTATTTAACTAATCCTTTAATGCCGATATTTTATTAAGGATTTATAGGTATATCGTTTGCAAGTTTTCTTTAAATCTGCTTATATTTAAGGTTGCGTTTTTCAATAGTACGAATAAAGTTAAGGAATATTTCCGGGACTGGCGATTGGGCTGGGTCCTGTAGCGTTTCCGTAATCTCCAATTTGGTTAAGCCCTAACTTGCTATCCGCGCCCGTTTACGCGTAACTGCTTAAATTAAAACTTTACGCTTTTCGGGCGTCCTTTCTGCGAAAATAACGCTAGCTAATATTTCCGGTTCGAAACATGCTAGGGATAATTTAAAATTTACCGCTAGCTTCCTTTCGAGCATAAGCAGTAATATTAAATTATTCGCCCTTTTTCTTATATAATTAAGGCGTTTCGAAGTTAAATTAACCGGGTTTTGCTTTCCTAATTAATATCTAATTACAAAATCGAAAGGTGCAAATAATATATATTATCGGGCTTATTTGCTATTAAATTTCGGAATGCTTATAAAGTTCCGTAGGTTTAAATAGTTTTAACTTAACCTTTACGGTATATTTGCTGCCTTGTAAATAATAACGCCAATATCGGAAAAACTTTACGATAGCTATCATTTTCTAATCGGGCATTTTGTAGTTTAACTTTATATCGCTGAATTTTCGCGACCAAAACGCGATTAGGTACTACTTTCCTTAATTATCTTTTTATAATAAAGTTCCAGATATGGCACATTTCGAAATGTCGGTTTTTATTAATATTTGTTTTTTAAGGGCGAAATGTATTAAAAAAGGTACTTTGCTAAATGCAGCTACGAATTTCCTAAAAGCTTTTTTCGTTAGCTTATTTAAAAAACCTTGCTTTATTTTCCTTTCTGATATAGGTTTTTTTTTTAAATAACGAATTAAAAAAGCTGCAATCTGTAAAAACCATTTAATGAAACGGCTGTAAAAGTTATAAAATTTAATAAATTGTTATATGGCATAAATAAATTCGGGTTCCGGTTACTTTTGGATAATTTTTACTTTGGCCGGATTTATGAAAATTCCGTCCTTTAAAATCACGTATTTAAAGAATTTAACAAAAAGTTAATAAAATTGGCACTTAAACGGGTTTGGGTTAAGATCGGCATTTTATAGTTTTCCGATCACCTTTCGCAGGTATTTCGTATAAGATTCTTTATTTATTAAAAAGATTAATATGTTATTAAAGTAAGTTATGCAAAAATAATTAAGAATACTTTAAAGGGATTAGTAAATATAAGTTTGAAAAATGGCAAGGACATTAATTAATTCCATAAATAAGATAAGGAATTTATAATGCCCATAACGTATACGAAACGCGGTTTTTTATTCGTTACCTTCCTTAATGCGGATTCGGTAATAAGTATCATTAAAATCGATTTTGGAAAAGACCTTAATTCCTACGATACGGTTAAGCAATTCCGAAATAAGTAGGAAAGTATAGCGATTTTTGATCGTTACTTTATTAAATTTACGGTAATTTACATATAAACGTAATCCTTTATCTTTTTTAAGTACGAAAAGAATAAAGGTTTTAATAAGGCTAGTTAACTTCCTAATTTTGCTGCAAGCTTTTATAATTTATTATAAGCTAAAGGATATATGGAAAAATAAAAAGGTTTAATACTAGGTAAAAGATTAATTGCATAATTCGTTTCCTTTCGGCTAAGTAAAATATTTACATTATCAGTATTAAAAAGGTTTGCATAATTTCGAATAATTTTAAAAAAGTTTTCGATATTCGTAAGCTTCGAAGCCGAAATATCGTCGGATTCGTCTTTAACATATATTAATTCTGGTAAAGTAATAATAACGTAATAAGCTGCCCGGTTTTTACAAGCTTTCGCGAAAGCTTTTGGCGGAAGTAATTTAAAAAATGAAATATAAAAACCGCAGTATTATTAATTTAAAGCCGAATTAAAAATAATACGTTGGCGTATTAATATTGCTTATAATAATAAAATAAAACGTCCGTTTTCCTTTAAATTTCGATTAATAGTAATATAACGGCGTTTAATTTAACGAATAATTCCTTTTTTTATTTCGAAAAATAAATTTAACCTAATAAATTCCGTACGTAAAAATAAATATATTTCCAAGTACATTTAAACTAATAACTCGATAAAGGGCTCGTATTAACTTATGCTTTAAAACAAAACTGTAACTGATCAAATCGACAGCAACGTAAAAATCCAAATTAATATTAGTATGTATAGGATATTTCTTTACTGGGGAAATAATTATGCATAAAGTATAAAAGGTACGCAAAATAAAAACGAAAGAATAAAAATTAGGTTTAGGTTTAATTGTTGTATTTAGGCTTTTGGCCCGTTTCCTTGCTTTATTTTTTTAAGGTAATAGCGTCGAATATAACTTATCTTTCTATATTTAAAACAAGCGTTACTGTTAAAGTTAAGGGTTCGTTCTGGCTGTAAAGTAAAGGGTTAAGCCTTTAATTTTAAGGTTTTATCATTAGCAGTATAATCGCAAAGCCGGTTAAAATTCGAATTTTTTCGACCTTTTCAAAATTTTCGACCCTTTTGATTATTACGGCTTTTTCGATTAGAAAAAAAGTTTTGTTAAGGTTTTATATTAGTTTTATTATTAGGACAATTTCGCTTAATTTCTAGATTTTTATTATTATCTTTTCGTTAGAGTTTTCTGCTAGTTGTTATACTGAGATCCCTTTTTTTAGCGTTTGTTAAAAAGTCCCATCGTCGAGCCGCTAAATCCATTATATCATTTCGTTTTTGGAGTAAATAATCTACATATTTTACGATATCTTATTTAAGGGCTAGAAATAACTTAACGTAATAAAATTTCGCCCGGTCCTGTTTTTAACTTTTAAATAATTTGCTGGCTTTTTAATGATGTAAGGTAATAGTCGAATTTTTAGGGATCCTGGCCCGGTAATTAGCGGGCTTTTTTTAGGTTATCTGCGAGTTTGGTTTTTAGGTTTCCCGATAATCGAATATATAATTTCGTCTATGCCTTAAACGCTTTCCAATTTTTTATTAAACGTATACGTTTTTTAATAGTTCAGAATTTAATTCGTATATTAAAAAGTTGCTTGTAATCCTGTTCTATTTTATTTCGTACAAATAGGATTTTGGCTTATTCTTTTCGGAACTTATATAACGAACATTCGAAGATTGCTTTATATTTTTCGATCCAGGATTCATATTTAGCGTTGTAAAACCGGAGGGCCAGCTTGTCGTATTCGAATTAAATATACTTTCTTAGATTTATATTTGATTCCGACTTTTAATCGTTTAACGTTCGTCTATAGTTCGAAGTGGATATATCCCAGTTATTTTCTAAGTTAAATGGATCGCCCGAGTTATAAAATAAGGGGTTATCCCTTTGGCGAGTAAGTCGTCGATTCTTCTTCGAAGCTTTTAATAAGCGGGCCACTTCCTTCGTTAACGCGGTTAATTTGGAGCGCTTACATCGATGTTGTTTCATCTTTTTATCATAACGTTTCTTTTGCTTTTACTTCCGATTGCTGGATGTCGTAAGGTTTTGATTATTTAAAGGTATATATTAAGCTTTTAAATAAGGACCCGTAAACGTATCAGAAGAGTTTCGTTGATGTTCCTGGCTGCTTTCGCCAGAGTTTGTATGATAGCTTTTCGAAAAGCTTTGGGTAAAAAATTCGGCCATTATGTTACTAGAAGGTATAATTGTAAAGGTATTAATAAAGGTATCAAGTAGTATAATTGCCATAGTCAGGGTTACAGGTAACTTCAGGGTTGAAAAGTTTGAATTGTTACGGTAGGGCTTAAGTTAAGTGTAACCAGTTTATTCCTATGGAGTAGGGTCAGGACAGAACAAACTCTTGTCCCTTTATAAGGATAGATAAGGGCCTAGGACCCCTTATATAGAATGAAGGCAGTGAGGGGTTCGGCCAAGGAGGGTGGGTTACGTAAGGTATGCCAGCCCCAGGCTGCCAGGCCTGCTGTGACATTTGCATCGTTGCCATGATAAAGCTTGACGCTCATTTTCTTTATCCAGCTAGCGGTGGATAGCCCTGTTACATCGTTTCCAGGCGGCATAACTTAGGCCTATCGGTGCGTGCTTTTGGGTGCCGGCTAACTTCCTGACGAGCCTTTCACAGCCGCGAAGCTTTTTTAATGCCTTTCATTCTCCTTTTTCGAAATCCCATCCTTTCCATTTGATAAAAAGTTCAGTGGTACGGCCTTTAAGTCCCATAAAAGTAATTTCCTTAACCTTATACAAAGATCGATCGTCATGGTCGTGGTTATCAAAATCCTCCATGTTAGTGGAAATAGAACCGTAGTTATCGAACTCGAGCTTTTGAGTAGGATAGTAGGGTGATAGCCGGGTTTCTTGAGGCGGAATCGATGCTTCATAAGATAGAGCTATCTGGGGAAGGAGAACCTTATCGGCTATATAACTAGAAGACATTATAAATTAATGGGCGGAAGATAAGGGAAGAAAAGAAGCACCTAGAATTTATATGCCATTTTGTATTATGGGCCAACAGCTAATGCCAGGAAGGACGGTCGGAACTTAAGGCCCGAACGCTAAAGACCAGGTGATAAGATATGACAGGGAATCTTCAAAAGGCTACAGTTTTTAAAAAGATGACGTGCACGGTTATACTATTTAGAGAGGTCGTAGAGCAGCCATCGAATTGAGAAATAAAATATAAAGGGCGCTTAGGTGGATACCCGGGCCCGGCGTGACGCCGCACCGGTAGGGCGCCCTGTGCAAATACGCCATACCCGTTTTAAATACGGAGAAAGGGCGACCGCAGCTCAGATTTAAAAGAAAATGTTATTAACTATTTTAAGGCCAGAGACGACGAATCTATTTTCAGCCGACCTTGTAAGGCCTTTTCAATATTGTTTCGCTTTCTAAATTTTATTATGAAATATGAAAAAGGCGGCCGCGCGTAAAAAGGAAAGGTATAAAGTGCGAGTGATCGCTTGGTAATTAATTATCCTAAGCCATTTAATCTTTTGCCCTTTTACGATACGCTTATCTATCATAATGATTAACGTTAACTAACAACTCCTTCAGCGTTGTCAATAGGCTTCCGAGATGTACAAGGGAGTTATGGAAAATAAAAATTACCTCTTTGTTTGTATTAGTTGCCACTAAGACGTATGCCTAGCGAAGGAAAAAGACCAAGGTGAGGAATAGTATTTATTAGTTATACATTGCCCGGATTGTTTAATTAACCGTCGTTCTGCGTTCGGAACCGACATTTCGGAAGAAAAGTTTACCAAGTTCTTGGATTTATACGGATACATCAAACGCGAATTACGTTCTAAATTGATTTATTTGGATTATATCGTTAAAAGTATAAAAGGAGTTGTTTAGGCTTTTTTCGAAAATATGCGCGGATATACTGTATTGCCAAGTTCCTTATCGACCGAGCTCCGAAAGCTCGTTAATTTTCTTGTTGCGAAACGTTGGAACATATAGAAACCTGTCGGGCGGGCCTTATACTGGACGAAATTCGAAAGGGATTTTAATAAAAACTTTACCTATATTGTTGATAAAGTCGAAGTAAATAATTACGAATCTATCTTTGCGTTATAATGGTGTAAAGCTTAGAAGGAAAGACAGTAGATTTTGCTTAGTTATAAAATCCCGAATATAAAAAGGCCGTTTTAAAAGGTTAATACTAAGGCGAGATAAGTAAGCTAGTAATATAAACGAATATATAAAAAAAAAAAAAAGTGATTAGGGGATGTTTTAAAGTTAACGTCTTTTGCCCTAAGCTTTAGGATATTAGGTGTTATTGCTAAAGGGATGGAGGTCGCCGACTTCTTGATAAAATCGCACTTAGAATGGCTTTGTCTGTGTTTAACGACTCCGTGCAAGGAATTATATCCTTGATAGCCGATGATGTATTTAGCAGCGACGTCAGGTTGCAGTCGTCGTCATCGAGGTTTTCCAGGAATGAGATAGTACATTTGCCCATACGACTTAACGGTGCTTGGCCTGCAGGAATGTGTAGAGTGCCTTAAAGCTAACTTTCTTAACGTACACGTGCAAGGCTGCAATATACGAAGCTTTCACTTTAACCCGACTCCGAACCCCGTTTAACCGTTTCGTAGCTAGCGCCACGAACCCATCAGAAATGGCTAAGCGGAGCAATTTTATTAAACGCAACCAAAAGATTATGGTACGTTTGTCTTAATCTCGTATTAACAGGAAATGCTAATATCACTGTAACAAAATATAATTTTCGAACTGGGTGCAGATATTTCTAAGTTGCCTGTTAACCGTTTTGTAGGCGATTAGCGTAAGTTAGGAATTAATATTCTAATTTAGAACTTTAAAAAGTAAACCTGCTTAGAAAGGAAGCGAAGCGCCCTTTTACCCCTCAAAACCTACTCCAGGCCCCGCAAGCTTACCCCTGCAAGCCCATCTCGCAAAACCCATCCTCTAAAGCCCCATCTAAAGTCCACCCTAATGTCCCACCCTAAAGCGCCATCTCCTAAAGCCCCATCCCTTAAAGCGTCATCCCCTAAAGCCCTATCCCCTAAAGCCCCATCCGCTAAAGCCCCATCCAAACCCACCCGGCAAGCTTACCCTTGCAAGCCCATCCCGCAAAGCCACCCTGTTGAGCATCAAGGTGCGAGACGTCTTGAAAAGATGATGAGGTTACCCGTGACGTTTTAATATGGTAAACTCTGTAGAGTAGACTCAGGATTTCTGCAGGGTGGACTCTCGTCGTAATGTAGCAGGAATAGAAGTGTGTATTTGAATCAGTCTTGATGATCCGTGATAATCGATGATAAACTAGAAATACTGGGCTTAGCAACGGGTTGCTAAGCCCCTATATATACACTTCGACGGCTTCCCAATGCGAATAAAACAAAAGAATCTGATATAACAAAGCTTCAAAGAAGTTTTTGATAAGTGCTTCTTTTGTCCCTAGCGAATTCGGAACCTCTATATAGCCGTATGCAGCTATATAGCCGAATCCAGCCAAAAATCCAGCTAAATCCTTTAACTTCCTTTGAATTCCTTTAAATTCTTATACCTTTTCTTAAGATATATACATAGTATATAGCTTATCTTGATAAAAGTTTTATATTGAATATGATAATATAAGTGGTTTGTTGCTAATTATTTTACTTTAAAAGATATAATAGGATAAAGTAATTCGATATATATGTATATATTTACATTTACTTTAGGATGTATAAGTAGTTCGATATATATATATTTAGATTTACTTTAAAATATGTAAATAGTTCGATATATTTATATTTATTTTAAGTATATAAAGTGGCAAAACCTTATATAGAGAAAATATTTACTTATATTATTTTAATTATATTCGTTAAAGCTAATAAAGTATTTAATATATCTTTATTAACCGATTTCGTTAATATATTAGATAACTGATTTTTAGTTTTTATATAATGTAAAACCGCCATTTTCCCGTCTATAGGTTTACGATTAAAGTAATACGCTATATCGATATGCTTAAATTTTTTATGGAATTTTAAGCTTTTATTTACCTTAATAACGGCTTTATTATTTACTAATATTGTTAATATAATAGTTTGATAACTTAAGTTAAGATAATCATTTAAGTAATTAAATATTTTACCCAGATATATAATTTTCTTTAAGGCTTTCTTTAAAGTTATGTATTTTGCTTTATAGTTGTTTAAAGTTATTAATTTTTGTAGTTAGAAAGTCTAGTTTATAAGGTTATTTCCCTTTATATCTTTTAAGTTAATTATATAATTAAACGTAAATCGACGGCTATTTATATCATTTCTTTCGTTTAAATCGGAATATGCTTTTAAGGTAAGATTGGTATGGCAATTATGTAATAATTTTATATTAGAATATTTTAACAAATAGCTTTAGACTTTATTTAGCTTTTTAAAATGTTTATTGCTTGGATTCGATATAAATTGAGCGTAGTTATATATAGCAAACGTTATATTAAGCCTTGATTTTAATGTTAAATATAATAATAATCCGATTTACTTCTGATATTTTATTATATCATTTTTCGAAGCAGTAGTATTATTTTTGGTTATTTTTATTTCTGGGGTTAAAGGGGTTAAATAAGGCTTGATATTAGGATTGTTCTTAATATCGAACTTTGTTAAAAGCTTTTCCGTATATCGTATTTGGAATATACGTATTTCTTTTTTCGGTCGATATGTATATTATTGCCGAGATATGTAAATACGGAACCTAATTTATTTATTTTAATATATTTTAATAACTGATTAGCTAAGTTATTAATAATATTTTTTTTAATTTATTATTAATAAATCATCGACGTAGCAAATAATAACTATTTAAGATTTTTTATGTAAAAAGATTCTTTCGCCGTATTTAAATGTAATAAATGTTTTTTTGGATAATATCTTGGTTAGATATTTATACCTTAACCTTAAGGACTGCTTTAAGCCGTATAATGCTTTATTAAGTTTAATTACTTTATCTTTATATTTAGGTTTTTAATAAAAGTTTTCGCGAAGTTGTATATATATTACGGTATTTATATCCGAATAAATAAATACGTTTTAAACGTTATATTATATAATATGTTACTTTTTATTAATAATTATAATTAATAACATATGTTATGTTTTTGGCTTAGCTATTATTAAAAAGATTTTTAAGTAATTTATATTTAACTGTTAATTAAAACTTTGTACGATAAATTTAGTTTTAAATCTTTTAGTTTTATTTAAATTAACTACCTAGTTATCTTTAATATAATTTGGATTAAATATAGGTCTTTGTCTAAATAGCTACCGGGTTTTCAATACCTTTTTACTTTTCGGTAAATTTATTAAGGTATAGGTATTTTGAATTTTGAAATTAATTATTTTAACTTAACAAGCTATTAACTATTTATCCTTATATACGCTTTTAATAACTTGCTTATAAGTATTAAGCTTTAAATTAGTAATTAATAATAAGGTATTATTTATTATATGTAGCAAATAGTTTATATTTATTTTTATAAAGTTTTAAATGGGTTTTCAATCCTATATATATTCCTTTAATTCGGTTTGTATATATCCAGGATTAACAGATATCTTTTTTTCTTTTATTATCTGCTGCTTTAGGTAATATATAACCGTTAAACCTTTTATTTTGACCTGAACGTATTAATATATTAACGCTTTTTTAAGCAGCTTGGAACGCTTTTTTTATGGGATATCTTTTTTTAGGAAAATTAATAACCTTATAATCAAAATTATCAGCTAATTCGGCTGGTAATGGAATTCTGTTAGCTGGTATAGCCTGATTTTAGCTAAATAGCAGCTAATTTCGATTAATCGATATTCTCCTTTTTTGATTATAGGGGTTAGCTAGTTTACTTTATAAGTGTTTCCCTTTTTTAAGGTAACTTTTGGACTAAATTTCTTCATTTTTAAAGCTTTTTAAAGCTTCGGTATCCTTTGTATGATTATAGGATAACTTATAAGGATCCGAATTATTAAGGGTTAATCCCCCTTTTTTCCTAATTTGGCTGCTTTAGTTTAACGTTTTATTATTTTTTATATTACTTATAAAACGATCTTCGAATATATAAACGTCTTTGGATTATATAGCCCTTTTGTTATATATATCCCATATCTTATAATAAAGATATTCGGTTCCAAAGTTCATAATATAGCCCATATTAATCCTGGGTTTTAGCTTATGCCGGGATTTATTCGTATTATAATATACGATATTACCTTAGCTACATATATGATCGATATATGGCTTATAACCATTATATATTTCAAACGGAATTTTATAATTCAGTAATTTATAAGGTATACGGTTATATATAAATACCGCAGCTAATCAAGCTTTACTTTATAAATAATTTAGCAATATTAACTTAATTAAAAACGTCCGTACCTTATTTAACAAAATAAAGTTAATGCGTTTTATTAAACCATGAAGTTTTTTAGTATACCTAGGGATAATATAGTATATAATATTATACTTTTTTAAGCATTTTTCGAAACGTTTATTTATATATTTTGTACTATTATCAGTAAAGAATTCTTTAATTCTTTTACCTGTTTGGTTTTAGTTTAAAGCTTATATAACTTTAAAGTTTTATACGTTTTTTCCTGTAAAATTAATAGCTTTATTTCAAAGTACTTGCTTTTCTTATTCAGGAAAAATATATACTATTTGTACTTGTTATATGTAATAGGTAAAGGACTACCTAAATTATTATATATTCTTTTATGTATATCGTAGGATTTATTATTCCTTAATATACGATTAATTTTCCTGTTATCCTTGGCCTTAAAATATATTTCGTACGTCTAGCTTTTATAATATAATAAATCGGCTTTCGATATTTTTATATTATTTTATATAAAAAACTTACCGAATAGTTTGAAAAATATATGTCCTATTCTGTTATGCTAAATTATTAATTAATTATCCACTTTATTATTTACAGCTAAAATATTCCCTTTTAAATTATTATGTAAGATTTAAATAAATATATAATATAATCCGTTTTTATGATATTTTTTCGTTATTAAGTTATAATCTTTTTTCGAATATAACTTAATATTAATATTTTCGTTTATTAAAATATATACCTTTTTCAGCTTATTAATAAATAAAAGATTAATCCTTAACTGTGGAATGTAATATACTTTTTTTAAGGTATACGTTATATCCGAATTTAGGTATATAAATTTCAATTTTACTTACCTTTTTTACAGTAAGTAAATTGGCATTACCTTATTTTACGGTTTTATAAATACCTTTTAAATTAAAAAGGAAATCTTTATTAATTATATTATGTAATCTAGTACCGTTATCAGTTATAAAATTTAGCCTTTTAGTTTTTTTAAATTCTTTAAACGTTATATATATTAAATCTTTATTAATTATATATATATAATCGTAATATAGATTATTTATAAACATACTTAGTTCGCTAATATTTATATATGGTAGATAGTAGTTGATTTCCATATATGATTTAGGGGTAAAGCAATAATTGCAGCCTGTATTAGCTGTTATATTAGCTGATACAATCTTAATATCAGCTTTAGGGGTTTCGATAACTTTTTTAAAGTTGTTGTTAATTATAAAAGGTTTTAATTTTAAAGCTTTAAAAGCTTTTAAAGCTTATTTAAACCGTTTTTTTCCGTTTTTCCGTTTTTTAATGAGAACGTTAACTTAATTTAAATTAGAATCCTTATCGAAACGTGCTTTAATTAAAAGGTTGTCCTAATTTATCTTTTTTTTAATTCCATTTCGAAGGGGTTAAATTGGAAGATAAAGAATTATTTTTATCTTTCGAATTTTTTTTTTGTTCTTAGGTTTAAATATACGATTTTTATTCGATTTTTAACTTTCGGAAGCTTTGTTAGGATGTAGAAATTAAGGCAACCCCCCCACCAACGGGCCACCCCATCAACGGGCCACCCCACATCCGCGTAGCGCGTTGATCCACTTACTAATTTCTTTCCTTATAAAAGGCGTCTTAACAACGCGTTAGAAAATTAAAAAAATTATCTTCTTATTCACCAGAATCTGCGCTTTTGAATGCTGTGCAGCACCCAGCTCAATTCCGTGCGGCGCAAGCCATTGACGAGGTCAAACGTAGGAGATCCATACGTTCGGCCTTTAAAGGTTACCAGGCCAACAGATAATATATAACACGCCGTATCGAAGGTATGCCGACGAAAAAAGAGGTTAACGAAGGTCGCCAGAAGCTATCACGAATCTAAAAGGAAGCTTTAGCCCATTAGGTTATCGTACAGGGTTATTTAGGCTATGCGCCACCCCATTCCCGATTTCGCCTATACGCACAGCGCCTCTTAATCAACAACGGCAGCCCTAAACTCCTAAGAAAAGGTTAGGTAGCCCGATTTCTACGCCGCCATCCTGAAATCAGGACTCTTAAGAGCACGACGATTAACTATAAGCGTTTAAATAACGCTTCCCCGGCCTCCATTAACGTTTTATTCGATCGCTTCGCCCTGCCGAAGGTTAAGGTTATCAAATAAGGGAACCGATATAACGTAAACGAGATCGGAATAATAAAAGGCATAAAAGAAAACGCTTTCGTCCTTAAAAAAACCTTTAGAAAGGTTATCCTTTTAAAGGATGCCTTTAAAAGGAAATGGATTACTATAATCGTATATGTTAGTACTAACGGACGTTCGTTACTTTTATTGGTAATCTTTAGCGGCGTTAACGTATAATAATAATAGTTTCCCGACTTTGATAATAAAGTATACGAAAGCTGGTACTTTACTATTTCGGAAAACGGCTGGACTAATACCGAAATCGGCTTAAAATGGCTTCGCGAAATCTTTATCCTTAATACCAAGCCCGAAAACCCTAACGAATGGAGGTTTTTAGTTATCGACGGCCATAATAGCTACACCAGCGAAGAATTTATGTAAATATGCTTTTAAAATAAGATCTACATCATCTTCTTACCTGCCCACGCTTTCCATATTTTCCAACCTTTCGATGTAAATATATTTGCTACCTTAAAACGGAAGTTCCGTTACTGGTTCCGCGAACGCTACTACGGGCGGACTTCCGAGGCCATAAATAAAACCAACTTTTTTTAGGCGCTTTCGAAGGCGTAGTACGAAGTTATGATAACCTCGAAATACATTTTGAAAGGTTAAGAAGCAACAAGTTTGCGTCCTATCAACAAGGCGAAGGTATTAAATAACAGGTACGTTAAGGAAAAGGAAAAAATGGCAAATATACTTACCCCGAAGTCGGTTTATACCCTATTACGCCTTAACTTTTTTGCCCAAACGGCTGCTTTAGGTATCAAAACACCTAAATCATCCAAAGATTTAGCCCGAATCGAGAAATCCCTGGTAAAAGTTAACCCAACTTTCGGAAATCCCATTACACGCCTCTTATTCCGCAAGTTCACAAAGGCCCTTGACGATAAAACAAGCAAACTTTCCGCCGCCGAGGTCCATAATAGTCAATTAACTGCAGCCCTTAAAAAGGCGAAGCTTAAGAAACGTAAGAAGGTACAGCCCGAGCCGAATAAGGCCTTTGTAAAGATGATATCGGTTAGGAAGGTAAAGGTAAGGCTTAAGGCCCCTACGAAGGGACCCTTTACTGTTACTCGGAAAAATAAACAGCAAGATGAGCCTTCCGAAAGCGAAAAAGAGAGCGAAGAGGAAGCAGATTGCATCATTGTACGTATGCGTTAGTTTGGAATCAATTGACTAAGTGGTTGTTAAGATATTGTTATTTGAATTGAAGGGTTGTGGTGGCAATGGCTTCAAAAACGGGTGGCCCGTTGATGGGGTGGCCCGTTGGTGGGGGGGTTGCCTTAACAGTTTTTAGCCTTATAGTTTGGATTGTTGCAGTAAGTACATAATTGCCTTTTTTTTTCTTTTAGTTCTTTTTTCCTTTTAAGAATAAGGTTGATTTTTTTTGCCTTTAGCCTTTGGATTCGTCGATAATAAATAAGAAAAGGGTTTCGACGTTATAAGCGTTGGAATTAATTCGAAATGTTTAGGTAATTGTTTGGGAAAAAATTTTATATTTATCGTTTAAACGATTTAATATTTAAGTTATTATTACCTTTTTAGGTAATTTAATTTTACGGGTGTCCAAGTTAACGGTAATAAATTTTACCTTAAAAAGGTATTCCTTTATGGATTTGAAATCGTCGACTGCTAGGTTAAAGAAATCGTTTAAAAGGAGGAATTTTATAATTATTCCTTTTTTTCGATAATTATCTTTGAATAAATTTTAAATATCCTGAGTGGATTTATGTTTGCCGATAAGGTTAATAGGACCGTTTTCGTATAGGCTGATAATTTCGGAACGGGCCTTTTTATTATTTTTTCCGGATAATTTCTGGCTAACTTTGTTATGAATGGCGTAATTAAGGTTAAGTTTTATCAACTTTGCCTTAATTCGTATGGTTTAAATTTCGTAGTTCGAATTATCTTTAAGTAGGACTCGACGATGGTACTTCGATTTAACCATAATTGCTAATGATTAAGTTGAAAACGAGAAGTTAAATCGAAGATATAAAAATTATTGTGGTATCCGAAGAAAATATTTTAAGAAGTGGGATATATGTAATCGTATTTCCCTGATAATTTAACTGCAGATAATACAGTTTTTAAGGATTTTAAAACCGAAAAAACAGTTAAGATTAAATGTAATTTGGGGAAAATATGGCGTAGTAAAGTATGGATATATGCAGGCTCGGACTTACAACCTGTTAAGCATTAAAATGCGAGACGTTTTGAAAAGATGATAAAGTTACCCGTAACGTTTTAATATGGTAAACTTTGTAGGATAAATTCAGGATTTTTGCAGCGTAAACTTTCGTCGTAATGTAACAGGAATAAAAGTGTGTATTTGAATCAGTCTTGATGATCCGTGATAATCGATGATAAACTAGAAATACTGGGCTTAGCAACGGGTTGCTAAGCCCCTATATATACACTTCGACGCCTTCCTATTGCGAATAAAATAAAAGAATCTGATATAACAAAGCTTTAAAAAAGTCTTTGATAAGTGCTTCTTTTGTCCCTGGCGAATTCGGAACCCCTATATAGCCGTATCCAGCTCTATAGCTGAATCCAGCCAAAAATCCAGCCAAATCCTTTGACTTCCTTTGAATTCCTTTGAATTCCCACACACCCAAAACCCGGTCGCCAAAATCGAGCCCCCAAACTTGTTTACTCCTGCCAATCTAGTATCTACCTGCTGAATTCACCCCCCAAATATTCTTTCCTATGCAAACACAAATGCATGCTCACAAATCGCGCGTTAGCCCTCGCCATCCATGGGTTGTCATTAGACATTTTGCCGCAAATTCAGAAAATGACTTTTCCTGTTGCAATAAGTCGTGTCGCTCGTCGGCTGCGGATTGCGTAAGGCGTACAAAGGAGGCTGCGGCTTCGAGAGACTTCTTAGAACACGATTGGGAGATATGCTGGCCTAAAGCCTGGAGGTCATTTAGTTTGATCGAGAAGTCGCCACTATTGACCGTCAGCATTATAGGCCCTTTTTAATAATAATAATATTATTATTATGAACACTCACATGACCGTCTCAACATGATTCGATGCAAAAAGTAAAGGGATTAATGTGCCGCCAGCATACAATTTCCAACGCTTGCTAAGCCGCCTACGTCTCTTCACGTCTTTCCGTGACAAGGACGAGACTGCATTCTGACAAATGTCGATGGCAACAGTCTTGTCTCCTTGGCCTACATAATACCCATCTGTCGGCTTACTTTGATAGCGTTTTCCAGCATCTCGAAAAGCGTTGCCATTCGGACAAAAGCATATCTGGCCAGGAGAGATTCCTTGCCTGATATAACTCTTTCAAGGGCTTGGAATGCTGGAGTGACGAGCTCGTCGTTATAAGCACAAGAGGATGGCCAAGAATGTATCGAGTAGTAATGTTCCTATCTGACGGAAGGCCAAGTGGCGTTAGTTCCAACAATTTTCTGAAGGTGAGTAGCACTCTTTTTTTATTCGCCCACACTGACCCAATTAGCTTCCGCAGGAAAAGCTACCTATGGGCTACACAATATGGGCTAGACGCTATGGGCTACGCAATATGGGCTACATATTATGGGTTACACGCTATGGGCTACACAATATGGGCTACACGCTATGGGCTACGCAATATGGGCTACACGCCATGAATAAAGAATGGATTATTAGTCGTGACTTATACGTTGTGGGCTATACGTTATGGGTTACATGCTGTGGACAACACGCTGTGGACAACACGCTGTGAACAACACGCTGTGAACTACAGGCTGTGGGCTACACGCTATGGGCTACATCCTGTGACTGGTAAATTGCTTAATGACTCTGCAGCAGGTGACTTGCATACTGTATCCTGCAAAGTATAACTTCATAAATACCAGAATGGGAACGCTACAGTACTCAGCTCTTTAACTAGACCAAGTTAGCAGCAGAATATACGACCGAATTTAACTGCTTGGCAGCCATATCCAACCTGCCAAAAAGCGCGTTGTTCTATCCCTTTTACGACGGCCTGAAGCCTCAGATTAAGGACGAAGTGTACATGATACCTAAGATAGGCTTTTTTGCAGATTATATAGACAATACCGTTATTGCCGACCGATGTACTTTTGATAGGTACCTGGAGAAGAAGGGCTCCAGCAAACTCCAGAAGTCCTAGAGCAATTCAGAGGTTCTTATGACCCAGAAGAACAGAAAAAGGTTAAGCAGCTAAAAGGACAAGATAGAAACCAATTGCTGTTCCGCGGCAAGATCTATGTCCCTCGTTAACAACAAGAACAATTTGTCAAGAAATTCCATGAAAACCTTTTGCACGGACACCAGGAAATCGTCAAAACTACCAAACGGTTACAAGAAAAATACGATTTCCCAAAACTACGCCGGGTAGTTAAGCAAGTATTCAAAAATTGCAACATTTGCAACAAGGCTAAAGCAGCACACCATAAACCTTACGGATTACTCCAGCCCACAAAGATTCTAGATAAAACATAGAACACCATAGCTTGGGGTTTCATCACCGGTTTGCCCCTATCGAAAAACCCCGTTACTGGAGTCGAATATAATAGAGTATGGGTGATCGTTAACAGACTTACCAAGTATGGGTACTTCCTACCTTTTAAAAGAAACGCAACAGCAGAACAACTAGCTTACGCCTTTATACGCAATTACTTCGACAAACATGGAATACCAGAGAAAATCGTCTCCGATCGAGACAAGTTATTTACGTCCAAATTCGGCACCAGTTTCTTTAAACAAATAGGTGCCAAGCTTAAGTTTTTCATAGCATATTACGTTCAGACGGATGGACAAACCGAGCGACTAAACTAAACCCTGGAATAGTACTTCCGAAGCTACGTTAACTACTAACAAAATAACTAAGTAAAGCTCCCACCATTGGCACAAATAGCTTATAATCCTTCTATTAGTGAAAATATGGGTGTATTTCCGCATACAGCTATATATAGCTACGATGCAAAGATCGAACGTCCAAAATAAATACCAAATAAAGCTCTTATAGTTACTATAACAGCATCAAGGGCAGAAATAATAACAACAAAGATTAAGACGATACAAGCCCAACTACATATTAAGTTGTAATTCCTTTAGCGAAAAATGGCATAATATTATGACAGAAAAAGAACTAAAGGATTAGTTTTATTAAAAGGAGATAAAGTGTATCTGTTGCGCCAAAAACAAAACGCGACCTTAAACGTTTCACAGATTAAGACGAAAAGGCCTAACGACAAGCTTGATTTTAAGGAACTTGGCCCTTTTAAAATCGATAAAGTCATTTCCAAAACTAATTACAGACTATCATTACCCAGAACCATAAAAATACACCCCGTTTTCTATATTTCTTTGTTAAAACCAGCTTTACGGAATGCCCCGCTGGAAAAGGACTTAAAATTCGAAAAAGTACTGGATTCCAGAATGATCAAAAATAAGATCCAGTATCTGATTAAATAGAAGAATTATACACCTAAAGAAAACACATGGGAACCACTTAACCATCTGACGAACGCGATGGACCTGGTTGAGAAGTTCCATCGTCAAAATCCCGACCGACCGTCTCCAGCGTAGCCAAGGTCGCAGGCGATAAAGATCCCCCACTTAAATTTAACCCTAAGGCGTTCCAGTCGAAAGAAGTAGACGTCTTTGCCATGGCATCTATCTCAGAAGTCGCCTACCATTTTTATCTTTGGGACAAAGATCTTGGGAGAGGAGGAATAGTGTTACGAACAGGGTTTTCGGGACGAGAGAGCAAGTTCGTTGGGCCTAGCGTGGGCATGCTACGGACCTGGAGGCTTGGCCGGAGAAACCTCGGAAAGTGTCTCTGTTTGTTTCTAGAGACCGAGGGAGACGGTTTCTGTCTATTTCCAGAGACCAAGGGAGACGGTCTCTGTCCGTCTCCAGAGACCGAGGGAGACCGCATTAGTATATATTGAAACATTTCCTATGTAGATAACCAGCTATTTTAGTTTCGCTCTTTAGCTATTAATATAAGCCTATAGTCAGAGAATCAATTCTTTTCTATGTGAAGAATCCGCAAATCTCTTTAACGAACAGATATACTGAATTAATCCTCGCACTATTATTACCCTGCAAATTAAGACCCCCTTTCGGATACTGCTTATACCTCCAGGTGGATGTATGACAGGTTCGTAACAGTTAAACGTAATAATATAAATACTTAAAAAATACCGTTATGGGGCGGCTTAAGGACAAGCGCTTAATGCCTATTGCTAAATGGATCCGGCCTTATCTTTTGCTACGGACGCCGATAAAAACTGGGGCTGCGCCGTCGAGCAGCTCCGGTGGTTCCACTCATCCCGCACTAAGACTGTTGCCGGCCGTCTGGATCACGGGATACCAGTGATACTCAGTACAATGTGATCATTGGGCGCTTCTAAAAATAGAGTGGCCATTTATTTGGAGATAGGTTAATTGAACTGTCTTTTTTCTATTGGGGCCGTCAATATCCGATGAGCGTTAACAATCGCGATTCGGGCAATACCGCTTTTTCATAACAGGAAAGGAAGTTCCTCTTCCCAGTAGCCGAAGAATCACTCGGCTGGTGACTTACGTCGCTGGCTTTTAGGTACGCGGTCTTTTTGTCCGTGATTCGCATAAGCGTTCCACCTAAACTCCAGCTGGAAAGTCGCTACCCCGTCTCCTTTTCTAACGCGCTTAAGGATTGCGTAAAGTGGCCATTCTCGAACTTTGCGACAGGGGCATTAACTATCTCCTTTTCCAAAGCGGACCCCCGTGAAGATGGCGAGCTGGGAATGCTGCGCTGACTTCGGCGGCGCTTTGCGCGTTAAGTTAGTATTTAAGCCTGTCGTTATCAGGAGCTGATGCAATGCAGACGTATCTGCCGCTTAGGTGCCGTTCCGTAGGTTATAAGGGTCGAAATGCTTATCCTGCGGCGCTTGCGGAGTAACCGAACAACATCGTTATCCCGGCCGTGCTCTGTAACGCTGTCCTTAATAAAACGGTAGTCCTCTTCAGATATTGGCTTGCAGCGACCGAGCGAAATTTGTATTCATTTGAAAAAATACCGAATTTATAGGATTAGTGGGCATTAATGTAGATTATGGCTAATTTGTCAATTTGTCGGATTGATAATAAAAAGATGTTTGATAAGGTTATCATCTATCTATTTTGCAGATTTGCAGGCAGGGATACTTAATCTAGCTGTCAGATATAGGAGACATTAGTTGTGTTGTTATATTAGGCTAATTGCAAATGCGGTTGCACGCATACAATCTTTAAGTAGCTTAGCCACAGAATATATATAGGCCGATCAGTAGGTGACCTTCCGTATATGGGTACGCCACGCACCCCCCAGCTAGCTGACACTAGCCGCCCTAAAAACGTTTTACGTTTAGCAGGGTTTATCCTTATACTTGTTCGGTAGCGGGGTTTAGGTAAAATAGCTTGGCAAGATCACCATCAGGATGGTGGGGCGTGCTGTAAATAAGCTCTCACAATAAGGGCATCACAAACGGAGGTTATCTACAATAAAGGTCACCACGAAGGGAAGATTCCACAATAAGGGTCACCACGAAAGGAAGATTCCATAATAAGGGTTACTACGAAAGGAAGATTTCACAATAAGGGTTACCATAAACGGGGGGTGCTCCACATCGACAACAGCATTATACGACAGGGTACCCAAAACTAGGTTTCCTATAAAGAAAGCACCATAAACGGAAATTAACTTCTAAGGGAACTTATTATAGCAATATTAATTTAAAAAAAATTACGGATTAATAAAACATATCTCTTTAACACAGATTCGAACCGTATTCATTTGTTCCGCGCTTAATAACTGCCCCGGCTAAGTTGCCCGTTTTGTTATTTCGGCTAGCGAAATATAAATATAAATAAGCTTAGTAAGGCAATTCTGTTAAATATAAGAAGCAAAAAACTTTAAGGCGTTATCGTTTATTACAAAAAAGTTTTTATTATGCAGGTTATTAGCTTCGAAAGTAATTAAATTATATTACTATTTATATAACCTGCTCGGCTTTAAGGAAGTACAATAATAAAAACAAAAATGTTAGTCCTACCAGCGTTTTCTAACGTTTAACCTTTTTCTTGCGTTTATATAGTCCGCGCCTAAAGGAAGGCGTATGTAACGGCCGTTCCTATGTATTTCGATAAATGTCAAGGGCGATACTTATGTTCGTATAGCCGGATTCTGGGCCGATGCATCCAGCTTCCCTATCGGCAGCAATAATGTTTTCGAACGAATTAAATACCCGCAATAATTAAACATTCGCAAGTTTCGAAAAATACGGGCTTTTTTTTACCTCCGATGGTAATATCTAAAGCTTAAAATATAGCAGAAATATAGGGATCTTAATTATTATAAATATTGCCCGCTAATATGGTTTCGCCAAATAAGGTTACCTAATTTATTAAAAAGGAATCGCAATTATTTAAAAAATAATTAATTATGTTATATGTAATTAACGCTTACGACATACTTTGCAAATTTATTTTCGGCTGTAAGGCACGTAATACTGGCTAATCGTCGATTCGCAAAGCTTATAAGGCATTTATAAGGTCCTCATCGCTTGGAAGTAGATATACGTTTGGGCACTTTTCGAATAGTGCGAGAAATGATGTTAAAGAGATAGGTTCGCCACCGTAATTAAAGTTTAACATCGTCACATCGTCGTCTACCTCAAGATTCGGGCCCATCGTTGCTTGGTAATATTTGTGCGTATCGTAAAGTAAGATGGAACCCCCCCTCACGCTCCACCCCCCCAACGCGCCACCCATTTTTGAAGCTATCAACAACACAACCCTCTAACGCAAATAAAAATATCTCAACAACTATTTATTTAATTAACTCCATACTAAACGCCACGCATAACAATGCAGTCCGGATTACTATCATCATCTTCTTCATCTTCGGAAGGCTTATCTTGCTACTGATTTCGCCGAGTTCTAATAAAGCGTCCCTTTGGAACGGCTTTTAACCTTACCTTCACCTTCTTAACCGAAATCATCGTTACGAACTTTTCGTTTAGCTCGGGCTGCACCTTTTTAAGCTTTTTAGGCTTCGTTTTATCGATGGCTGTAATTAATTAACTATTTTGGATTTCGATGGCGCTTAATTTACTATTATTTTTATCAAGGGCCTTGCCGATCTTGCGGAACAAAAGCCGTACGGTAGGGTTTCCGAAAACTGGATTAATTTCTACCAAGGATTTCTCGATAATATGTACATCCCTAAATGATTTAGGCGTTTTAATACCTAAACCGGTTATCTGCCGATAAAAATCAAAACGTTAAAGGGTAAAATTCGATCCGAACTTAGGTATTTCCGCCCGTTAGACCCCATTTTTAACGTATCTATTATTAAACGCCTTCGTCCTATTAAAAGGGCGCAAACCTGTAACTTTTCAACCTTTTATAATATATTGCGAGGTTATTATAACTTTTTACTACGCGTACGAAATCGCTTAATGAAAATCCGTCTTATTTATAGCTTTAAACGCCCGTCTGAAGCAGCGCTCCCGGAACCAGTAACGAAACTTCCGCTTTAAGGTAGCAAAAATACCCATATTAAAAGGTTAGAAAACGTGCCAAACGTAAGCAGGTAAAAAAACGATATAGATTTTGTTCTAAAAGTACATTTACATAAAAACTTCGGTGGTGTAGCTGTTGTGGCCGTCGATAACCAAAAGCCTTTATTTTTTAAGGTTCGCCGGCTTGGTATAAGGGATAAAAACCTTGCGTAGCTACTTTAGGCCAATTTCGGTATTAGTTTAACCGTTTTTAAAGGTGGTAAAGTACTAGCTTTCGTATGCTTTATGGTCGGAATTAAGAAATTATTGTTGTTGTACGTCGCCGCCGCTGAAGATAATAAGTAGTGGGAGGGTTTTGCCCGTTAGCGTTAATACAGGCGATTATAATGATTTACTGCCGTTTGAAGGCGTTTTTTAGGAGCACGAACTTCTTAAAGGCTTTATCGAAAACGAAAGCGTTTTCCCCTATGCTCTTTATTATCCCGATCTCGTCGGCGTTATATCTGTTGCATTATTTGATGGCCTTAATAACCGGCAGCTCGAAGCGGTCGAACAATACGTTGGCAGAAATCGGTAAAGCCCTATTTAGACGCTTATAATTAATGGTCCTGCCCTTAAGAGTTTTGATATTAGGGTTGCGCCGCAGAAAACGAGTTACCTATTCCTTTCCTAAGTGTTGAGGATTGCCGTTGTTGATTAAAAGCCGTTGGGCGTATAGGCGAAATCGGGAATGCGGCGGCGCATAACCTAAATAGCCTTGCATAACAACCTAATGGGCTAAACGTTCCTCCTGGACTCGTGATAGCTTTTGCTAAGCCTTATTGACCTCTTTTCGAGTAGGGATACCTTCGATACGGCGTGTGATATATCGCCTGTCGACCTGGTAGCCCTTGGACGCGGAACGCAGGGACCTTCCACGTTCTACCTTATCTATGGCTTGCGCTGCGCGGAATTGAGCTGAGAGCTGTATATCGTTCGAAAGCGTAGATTCTGATGAAGAAGAAGATAATTCTTTCAATTTTTTAAAGCGTTGTTGAGAGGTCTTTTATAAAGAAAGAAATCAGTAAGTGGATCGGAACGCGTCGCGGACGTGGGGTGGCGCGTTGGGGGGGTGGAGCGTGAGGGGGGGTTCCATCTTATGTCCCGAAAGAAAGCGGCGAAACGCTTTGGTTTAAATATCTCCAACGACTAGTCGTAATATCGAAAAAATAACATTTAGTGCAGGCGACCGAAAATTTAGCAAATAACTTATAACATTAAATGATAGCAATACCTTCGAAGCCTAGATTGATTTTGTTACAAGCGCTAGCGCTAAGGCTCAAAAACTGCGGCAGCTTGAGATCTTAGGCCTGCTCAACGATCGCTATACCAAAGGAGTACGTAATTTGAAAAATGAAAAGGAAGTTCCGCAGGGTCGTCGGCAGGTATCTCTTCTGTTTTAATCAACCCAGTAGCTAAATCTCGTTTCGACCATATTAGCTCCAAGACCTAACCCGGAACTCCCGTATCAAAAACCTTCTGTACGAAATCAATCTCTGTAGGATACGCGTCGTGAAATAAATAGAGCTCGAGTAAAGGGTAAAGCTGCTGATCGAGCTGAAATATCGTGTTATGGCCAAATGCCTTGGCTCGATTGACAGACGGTCGGAGGTTGTGGGATACATCTCCGATATAGGCCTTAAGTTACGTAACTGGCTCAAACCAGCTTCATGTGTTTAATTGGGTCAATAAGGGCTTGGCGCTTTGAGCCGGTTAAGCTATGATAATGGCTTAAGGGGGCTTAATGGACTTAAAGGGGGTCGCTTATTGTAATCAGGTTTGAGCCGGTTTGAGTTCATTAAGCCAAGATTAATATATATACGTTTATTATTTTCTATAATTTAGATAGTACCAGCTTGCAATATAATTTGGTTACCCAGATTTATATCTGCTATTACCAGACGTAATTATCGTTTTATTGCTTAGATTTTTACGATATTACTGTTAACATAAACCGTACGACTAAGTTTAATAGTTAGTTAAGCTTATAGCCGTTATACGTTATAAGCTTTTGTTCAGTAATACCGTCAGACTTTGAGCAATATTTAATACTGTCAGAATGTCGACCAGCGCCGAAGCTACCGTTCCTATCTTAGCCCAGTAGCTGCAAGAACGCGTCCAGCAGCTTAAGGCCCATGTTTAACAGCTTACTGCCCAGGCTACCGCCGCTTTAATCGATTCGGTGTTAGCAGCCGTTATTTTAAAATTAAAAGTTAAAAAATCCGAATTTTACGATGGTACAGGAAACGTTTAAGGCTTTTTAACCCAGGCTAGAGTATATTTACGGTTGGAAAGGATCGAAGGTAACGCCGATAAAATCCTTATTATTGTAAGGTTTTTAAAAAGGGACGCTTTGAATTAGTTCGAGCTTACTTTGCGAAATTACTTGGAAAATGCGGAAGACGATTAAGAAACGGCCATTAAAGAATTTTTCGAAAGTTACGTTAACTTCGAACAAAAGCTTAAGGATAACTTCGATAACCCGGACGTAAAACGAAAGGCTATATAGGACCTTTTGTAGCTTAAACAAAAAAACCAGTTTCTAAATACGCCATCGAATTTAGGAACTTTATGTTTAAGGCAGGATGGGTCGACGACGAAAACGATACCCTAATCGACGTCTTTTATAAAAGATTAAAAAATAATATTAAGGACGAAATTATTAAAATCGAACGATATAACATATTTAACAAATATATCGCTAAAATTATAAAAATCGACAATCGATAATTTGAACGATAATAAAAACGACGTAAATAGTTTGCCTTACGGTTTAAATTCCAAAAAGTTAACCAAGGTCGAAGGCGCTTTACGCTTTTTACTTTTTATAAAACTTAATAAAGATTTATGGAATTAAAGGTTATTTTATCGAAAAATAAGAAATCCGTTACTTGCTAAAACTACGGTAAGCCCGGATATATTATACGAAAATGCAAAAACCTTAAAAAAATGTATATTAAGTTTTAATTCCTAAAAATCAGTATAAGAAGGAACCTAGCGACAGAAAAACGATTAATATAATCTACGCCAAAAATAACAACAACTTTTTACCTAAAGTGCGATAGGAAATAAGAAAAGAGAAAAAGCTAGCCCAAGTAAAAGCTAAAAGGGCCAAAGAAGTTAAAACCATTGGACCTACAGTTACCTAATAGTTACGGGAGCATGAGGGATAGAAAAAGTTAAGCGACGATAAGCCACTTATCCGTACATAGCAAAAACGACAACAAAAAAACAACCAGTTAGTGCTTAACGTATAGCTGAAGGAATACCGAGGATAGGACGAAAACCTGTACCTAGGAAAACCCGATCGGTACGGAAAACTTTACGCGGTCAGCTGTCGACGACCGCAGTATAAAGTATACGAAGACGAGAAAGAATATATCGTACGACGGATTATACCTATATAACGATAAGGCTTTAACTTTAAAAATCGAACTAAAAATAATCCTAAGGATTAAAGATAGTATCGCTATATATAAAAAGCCGCAATAATGGAAAAAATCGACGAGCTGGCAGTAATTAAAAACTAGCCAAAAGGTAAACATTACCCTGCATATAAACCCCTATATTATTATAAATAATGCAATTATTAAACGTAAAAAAAATTAATTTAAAGAATAATAGAAAAATACTATTAAAAAATAATTACCGATTTACAGATTTAGCTAACCCCTACGAAAAATCCAAAAAAGCAATTAGTTATACAGAAGGAAATTCGCTTTTTTTCGAACTAAAAAACTTTAAAGCCAGAATATATTACTAAAAAAAGTTCCAGAACTAAATGGAATACTTAACAGTAACGTTACGCCGATAAAAGCAGCAATTAAAATAAATCCAAAACGAAAATAAAAGATTTAAAAAAAAATTCAGCAATTCGAAAACAGCTCAAAAAACCTAAGCTACCTATAATAAAGCCCCAGGCTGGCAGGAATAAAGGTAAATAGCAACACCTTAAAAAGGCTTTAAATACGATACGAACAATACGAAAAAAATTTATTACGGTACAAATACGAATTAAAAACAAGCGATATACCGCATTTATAGATTACGATGCAACAAAAGGCAATTATATCGCCTTAAAAGTCATTAGCGAGCTATAACTATTATAAAAAAACAAAAAACATCCTTACGAAATCGAAAACGCCGAAGGTTAAATGTTTAATTACGACGATAGATAAATTCGATACGAAATTAATTACCTTAAAACCTTTATCGAAAGGAAAAAATAAACTATTAATTTCGACGTTATCGCCATCGAAAACTTCGATTTAATCCTAGGTTTGCTATGGTTGGAACAGTATAATCCGGCTATTAACTAAAAGATTCGCGAAATAAATTACGATTTATTTTTTAACGATAAGCCAAACAACGAAAAATCTTAATATTAAATCGATAAGGTAAACGAATACAGGCATAAAGAAACGGCAAAAACTTTATTACTAAAAGCGATACGACATATTAAAAAAAAAAGGTATAATCGAAAAATACGACGTATTATTGCTAACCTTAAAGCAAAGTTTAAGTAAATATATAACGATTTAAAACGACTGCCCGAAAAGTTACTAAAATAAATAATTAAGGTACTTTTACAGTACCATAAATATAATAAGTTATTTAGCAAAAAACTTAATACCAAATTATTAAAGCATAACGAATAAAATTACGAAATAATTTTTAAAAAAAACAAAAGTACTACCTTTTATCCGATATACAATCTAAATTATGCGAAGCTATATATATTCCGCAATTACCTTAAAGATAAACTTCGAAAGGGATGGATTCGACGTTTTAAATTACCAGCCGGATACCTTATGTTCTTCGTACCAAAAAATGGAGGAAAATTTCGATTAATGGTGGATTATCGACAATTTAATAACATTACCGTTAAAAACAAAACGCCGTTATTATTAATTACCGAAATAAAAGATCGCCTTTAGGGAGCAAAATGGTTTATAGCTATCGATCTTCGAAATAGTTATAACATAATTCGAATAAAAAAAAATGCGAATAAAAAATAACTTTTAAAACAAAATATAGCCTATACAAATACCTAATTACCCTTATAGAATTAACTAACGTACCAGTAACCTTTTAACGAATAATAAATCATATGTTAAAAAAATACCAGGATATTTTTATTATCTGCTACCTCGACGACATTCTTATTTACTTAAAAACGGAAAAAAAGTTCGAAAAATATATTTATTAAATTTTATAAACGTTATAAAACGTTAAACTTTTAGTTAATATTAAAAAAAGCCATTTTTATTAACAAAAAATTAAATTTTTAAGATATATTATTACGCCAGGACAAATTTACATAAACTTTAAAAAGTTATTAATAGTTAAAAATTAAACATAACCTATTAACGTTAAGGAAATATAAACATTTCTTAAATTCGCCAATTATTACCGACGATTTATACGTAATTTTGGCAAAATAGTTATACTATTAACGGAACTTATTAAAGAGGATAAATTATTTAAATAAACTCCTAAAAAAGAAATAGCTTTTTAGCAAATCAAAAACGCCTTTACCAATAAACCAATACTAATTATATACGACTTAAAGCAACCAGTCGAACTAAAAACCGATATTTCGGATTATGCCTTAGGAACTGTAATTAAATATCGAAACGATTAAAGAAAACTTTACCCGATTACGTTTTATTCCTATAAGCTATATAAAGCCGAATTAAATTACCTTATTTACGATAAAAAATTCCTAATTATCGTTAACGCCTTTAAGGAATTTAGATATTACCTTAAAAGTAATATATATTAAATTAAGGTATATACGGATTACAAAAATATTATATACTTCTTTACGATACGAAAACTTATCGGAAAATAGTTACGTTACGTAAAAAGCCTTTTTAAACTCCATTACGTTATTATTTATCGAAAAGGATTAAAAAATGGCAGAATAAATGTACTTAGCAAACGACTTAACCTGGAAGAACTTAAAGTTAAGGTATAGCAGATAATTTTCGATATTACATCCGAAAAATACTTAAAACAGTAACGAATTGCTGCGATACGAGCGATACCAGCCGATATACATTAACGCATTTAACAATATAATGCTAATTAACCAGCAAAACATTAAATAAACAAAATACAGATACCCGAAAACCTACAAAAAAATCTAATACGGAATATATACGAATATCCTATATATAAACACCCAGGGATTTACAAAACCTTAAAACGTTTATAACGGACATATTACTTTTTTAAAATAAAAATTATAATATAAAAGGTAATACGATAATACGATATCTGCGCTAAAGTAAAAGCATAACGACATAAGCTCTACGGAAAATTATAACCCTTACCAGTCGCTAAATAATTATAGGATTCGATTATATTTAACTTTATTATTAAGTTTCTTTTATTAAAAGATCCAGCTATAAAAGTATATTACGATAACATCTTTATAATCGTTAATCGATTTATAAAATTCTTATATTTCTTACTTTATAATAAAGATACCGATATAAAACAATTAATATATATTTTCCTTATACATATTTTAAGTACCTACGGACTTTTAACGGAAATTATTTCGGATAAAAATATTACCTTTACTTCGAAATTCTGGGAAAGATTAATAACTTAACTTGGATTAAATCATAAATTATCTAACGCATTTAAACCCCAAATAAATGGATAAACGGAAAAAACTAATTAAACGTTAAAAACGTATTTATAATGTTATATTAACTACGAACAAAATAATTAAGTCGAGAAGTTACTAGTTATACAGTTAGCTTATAATACTAGTTATTACGAAAACATCAAAACGACGCCAGCAATTACCAATTTTGGATTTATACCTAAAGTTTACCGAAATTCACATAAAGATGGACCAACTAACGTTAAAGCAATTCTCACATCAAAGTAATTAAAACAGTTATACGCAGAAATAAAATTAAAGCTTAATTTCGTACGCAACCAGATAAGCAAATACTATAACCAAAAAAGGTTAAAAAGATTAACCTTTTCGGAAAAGGAAATAATTTACTTAATTACTAAAAACATTTAAACCAAAAAGCCAAACAAAAAATTCGATTTCAAATATATCGGCCTATATAAGATCGTTAAGAAAGTCTTAGAAAGCAACTATGAATTAAAGCTACCGCCGAAGGTCAAGCTTTATCCAGTCTTTTATATTTCCCTATTGGAGTTAGCAGCAGATATAATCAAAGTTAATACGGGACAGAATCAGAACGAAAAAGTTATAAAGGATGTACCAATTTATAAAGCGGAAAAAATACTGGATATATACAAAAAAAAAGGGACTTACCTAATACCTAATCAAATGGAAAAATTACCTAAATTCCGAAAACACCTAAGAACCCGCAAAAAACCTTACGAATGCCCAGCGCCTTTTAAAGAACTTTCACCAGCAACGCCGGAAGCGCCAGGGTTAAAAGTATTCCAATTTACGCCATCCAGTAACGCCAAATCGGTTCCTTCGATACCAGGCCAGTTAATAAGCATAAAAGTTTGCGCTAATATTACCTCGGCTTCCAGCTATTATTATTCGCGTTCCAAACGTTTAAACTCCTCCATCGCCTCCGCACCTTCGATACCTTTACGTAACACTTTAACCCTACGTCTCCGTAATAATTTTTTCTAGTTTCGCAAACGGGCCAAACGACTAAATAATTCATTAAGATTTTGCTGCAATTCGATAAAACGACGTTAATACTCATTAAAACGTTCCTAAACGGAAAACAATTCTTTTTCAGCAAAACATTCCTAACAATCCAAACGGTCCTTTTTATCTATCAACCTTTAATGCTCCAATTCGGAAGGTCCAAAAAAATCGCAAAGACCACCGTACTAGGTACAACGCGCGCACTTTACGGAACCAAAATAAACCCTGCAAGTTTTGTTTTCAAACTTACAGCGGGAACAAAAAAAAAATTACATATCGAACCCAAAACGACCAATTCGCTCCGACAAAGCTAAGGCGTTTTTACGCTGGCGGGATTTTTACTTTTCAATACGACCTAACATAGCGGTTAAAAGATTAAAAAATAATATAAAAAAGGGAAGTTACTTACCAAACAAATACGACAAAACAAATTAATCTTTAAAAGCAAAAATCCTAAAAAAAGAAAGATCGTATTATAGGTAAAGGCCTTAGCTCGATTAACAAACGGTCGGAAATTATGGAATATATCTCTAATATGGGCCTTAAGTTACGGAACTGGCTTAAACCAACTTAATATGTTTAATTAAGTTAACAAAGGCTTAACGCCTTAAGCCGGTTAAGGCATAATAATAACTCAAAAAGGCTTAATAAATTTAAAAAAGGTCGCTTACTATAATCAGGTTTAAGCCGGTTTAAATCCATTAAGCCAAGACTAATATATATACGTTCATTATTTCCTATAATCTAAATAACACCAGCTTGCAATACAATTTGGTTACCCAGATCTACATCTGCTATTACCAAACGTAACTATCGCTTCATTGCTCAAATTCCCACGATACCACTGCCAACATAAACCGTACGACTAGGTTTAATAGTTGGTTAAGCCCATAGCCGTCACATATCGGTCCGTCTTTTGGGTAACCTGTTACTAGATAGGAACGCCGCCACCAGTCGTCTGGTCGATAGGTCTTTTTAAATACCCAAGAAATATGTTTTTTGACGGTGTTATTAATGATTTCCTGGTACTCGGCCTTTCCGCTAATGTTTATTAGATTCGACAGATTTCGGCAGACATTGTGCAGGAAAAGGATTTGCCAACTTCGAAATGAAAATAAATTAGTTCACATACGAAGGTATAAGGAACAGGACATACTAATTGTCCCTGTTCCACCTAAGAGATAACGCAATATGATCTATCATTAAAGCAATATGCGATTCCATAATAGGAACAACCAAGCATCCGATGATATATTCGAGGTTCCTTCGGATTAGTAAAATTTCGACAGAATGCTCATCCATCTAAAAGATACTGTCGGCGCATTCAAAAGACTCGCGTGGGGCTGAATATTGGACACCGATAGGCACCGTATCTTGAATCAGCTGGTATGTAAGAGCAAAGGTGATGCAGCTACCCGACTTCATGCCTACATGCCCAGCGTAGCTTGCTTCCACCGGTTTTCCCCAAGCGACCTGCTGCCCGACGCAATCGAGACTTTCGGCAGCCCCGTCGATAAATAGTTATCCTTCGACTCGTTCTCCGAGATTGGGGTTGATTAGGGAAAACTTAGTCCTATCATCATTCGTGCTCAGATGATTTTCCGACTTCGGTATTGGAATTGGGCCGCCGTCGGTTAGTTAACCGTACGATGCATGGTTAACACTTAGTCCAAGATTAAGACGCCACTTTAGGTTCAAAGTCGTCGCAGCTGATGAAGTTAAGACAAAGGACTGGATAAGTTCACCATGATTAACCTCTGCCATAACCTCAACGTAAATATGGTCTCGAAGACAGAAGCTTATCTCCACCCGGTTGTATCTACAGAAGTTGATCGTAATATTGTCGACTGATCCGCCAAACGTAAGGCCAATACCGTGTACCCTGTCGGCGATCAAATTCAGCAACCTTTTTCTGTATTCCCGGACGTACGATGCGTCCAAAAACCGGCCACTGTCGAATTGTTCATATGGGCATGCAAAAACGATACCATGCTTTGAATGGAAAGTACTAAAGTGTAAAAGCTACATACCGTTAGCTGAAGGTTATCTCAAATAGGGAACCTGACACTCATACCTCTCCAGTTGGGCTAAATGATGCGCATGTCCCATTGCATCCAATGTCAATGGTCTTTGGGGAGAGCGCCTGAGCGTATCTTTTAGACATTATTAGGTATATCGCCTAATTTTGGGAAGCTTTTATTGTTTTTAGCAGTAATGTTTAATTATTGCGTTTAAAGGACAGTGCCGCAAAATGTTAAGTGCAGTAACAAAAAGAAGATAAAAAGCTGGTGGTTATTTACTTTAGTACTGCATTAAGAAAGGAAAAGAGCGAACTTTCGGGGTTATATACAAGTACACCGGCCATTGCATGTGGTAAGTTTTTAAATAAGCGTCCTGTCCAATTACCTTTTCTCGAAAAGGTGATACAGCAGCGCTTGCAACATCGGAGGCGTAATGATTTGTCAGATATAGGGGACATCAGTTGTGTTGTATTAATTGGCTAGTTGCGTGCATTTTAGCAACGCGTGCTGATCTTTGAAGTAGGCTAGCCACGGAACATATATGCTCCGATCAGAGGGAATCTTATCGGGTATGGGTGCTAGCGCACCCCTGCTAGCTGACACACCCCCTCAACGCTTCGACGCAGTCACGGCGTTGACCGTCACACTTTATCATTTCCTAGAGCCGCAGCGTTCCATTTTACCTTTCCTCCGGCAATTAAATCCTCCCGATTAGCCAATTCCTCCTTTGAAATTACTCGCAGGGTATTCCTCCGTCGATCGAGGGCTTCCGTAATATCCACTAATCCTAACTGTTCTCTAAAATGCCTAAAAGGTTTTCGTAACAGGGCCTTTGTTAATCCATCAGCCAACATATCGCCCGTAGATATATAGTTCACTTTGATCATGTCCCTCTTTGCGGCTTTTCGTAGTTAGTAGTTATGTATATTTATATGTCGTAATTTCGTCTGTAATAGGGCGATATCGGCGTTAATAAGCCGTATGGTTTGTTGATTGTCGTACCACATATTTAACGGTCCTGCATCCAGGGTGACTTCCAATTTTCTGATCAGTCGAAAACTGAATAAGGCTTTTTTTACAGCTTGCGCAAAGGATAACAACTCCGTTTTTGTTATAGAAGTAGTTACTGTGTTTTGCTTGTTCGCTCGCCATCTTATCACTTTTCCAAATAGCCTTATAACGTAAGCTTAGGAGTTTTTTCGATCGATCGTGTTATCTGCGAAGGAAGCGTCGCTTTAGGTATCTAACGAATTTTCACCCTCGAACTGCAACGTTAATGTTTTGGTCGAATCGGGCAAGTCGGGATACTGCAAAAGCTATATCGGGTCGCGTATTAACTGCTACGTACAGGATGGAACCGATCTTTTTCTGGTATCTGTTAACAAACCCTGAATGGGCTAGATCAAGATTCGGCAGTAGCTCGACGTTCGTTATTGGCGTATCTAGAAGGTTATTCAGATTTTTTTTGGGACTAGGTTAGCTAGCTTGTTTATAAAATCAGATTAGAAAAGCCAGATTTTTCTTTTAATTCTGTTTTTGATTACTTCGATCCTTAGGAACCACTGTAGGCCCTCGCCCCCTGTAAGGGTATATCGTTCCCTTATCTGCTGAATTACCTGATCGACGAGGTCTTAATTTTTCTTGCGGTACGCCGTAACGATATCGTCTATAAAGAAGAAGATAAGTACCCCTTAACGAATGAAATAACAGGGTTCATAAGGAACGGGGCTAAGTTCCAAATTTTTAAGCGTCCTAGTGAATTCCTTCTGCCAAAGTAAAAGTAACTTCCTTAATTCATATAATGCCTTCTTAATCAGAAAAATCTTGCTACGATGCGAGTATCTTAAAGGTGTTTTTATGTATAATGCATTTTAAGATTTGTTTCCTTTTAGCAAAAGATTAATTAACAACCTTCCAGGATTGTATTTCCTTGTGACTTTGTAAGTGGGCCTTTTCGGCCTTACGAAATAACTTCTTTAACGGGTGCGTGTTTAGCTTTTTATGGCCTTGCGGCGGTAACGGTAAATCGCGCTTATGTTACCCGGTTTCGCGACCTAGGGATTTTGGATATTTTCGTATCGAAGCTTTTCCGATTATGGTAGCGCGTACTTCGGGTAATTAACTTCCTTAAATTTCCGCAGCTTACCGGCCGATTATCGATCGTATTAATAAAGTAAGCTAATCGTTTTACGTTAAACGCAGTTTTTTATATTCTGTGATCGTACCGATAATTAACCTTTCGACGCGGAATATACGGGAAGCTTACGTTTATAACCCGTAAGATGCTTTCGTTTTTTACCGTTACTTTAAGTTAAACAGAATAATAAAAGCTTAAGGTTACCTTTCTTATTTCCGCTGGCGTAATGATCGTAGCAGTTATTAAAGCAGACGCTGGTAAAGGTAATAGTTTAGGGGACGGAAATGGTTCGAACATAGCGGTTATATAAGGATGATTAATTTTATGCGAATAGGTTTGTTTTTCCCCATTCCGTACGTTTCGTACGCCTATACCATTTTGAAGCTATTTTTCCTGTCTAACCGGTAACTAAATTGTTCCGCTTAAGTTTTCGTCTTCTTTTTATGTTTGTACATTTGGGTAGCCTGGGCCTTAATTAGGTAGTTTTACTTGTCGCAGTAGCTTTTGTAGCTTTTTTTTTTTGTAACGTGCAAAAGGTCGTTTCTTAGGTTTCTGATATAATTCATGGCGGCAGCTATCATAACATAGGCCATACAGCTATATATTCGCAGGTGGGCCTGCTGAGGCTTCCGATTAAGTACTGCAACGCCGTTCCTATATGCCAGGTAAGTGTAATAGACCTCGTATGGGCTTTGCCAAAAAAGTGCGTATTTGGGGGTACGGTTATATATATATACTGCTGCTTTGAAGATGTATACGATCAGAAACGAGGGTAACTTAGCGCCATTTCGTATCGCAGTCGCTTTTTCCTTGATTATACCCTTTAAGCGTTTTGTACCCCCGTTCTGGGCCTGGGTATACGGTGCTGAGGGCTTAAGTTTAATATTGAAAGGAGGCGACTGGAGCATATTTCGAAGTTAATAATTTTTCAAGATTTCGTTATCGCATTCGAACACCTGTGGGAAAACCTTGTTCTGGTTCTTTAGAACCCCTAGGGAGTATCGGAACGCTGTCGGTAGCGAACATGACGTATCTGTATCCTTTAGGGTTTTTTTTCGAAATCTGTGAAGTCGATGGCGATTCGCTGTTTTAATCGGGAGGCTTCCTTCCTCGGCTTGCGGCGTATTTGCCTTTTGGCTTTCGCCTTGTTACATATTTAGTATTCGACTGTTGTAGGACCTTTTAGGCGGACTCCCCTTGTATGAGACTGTAACTGGGCGATTACTTCGGGCCCTGGGTGTCTTAGTCTTAGGTGCCATATCGTGCCGTTACCGATTTGCGGCGGTTTCGCTGTATATGAGTTGACGTTTCGTCTGTAGGATATAAGGGTTGTATGGCTAGCTGTTGCGTTAATGTTTTCGATGACGAACTGATCAAACTTGTTTATCAGCGTAGCAACTACCTGATTATATTTATCTCGAATGAAATTGTTGGTTTCCCGGTTGTTTTATTAATACCCGTTTTTCGAAGGATGTATTAGTTGCCCGTGTCGTTTAGCGAATTCGTTTTTTTGGATAGGAGGTTATGTCGGGCGCTGTAGGTTTAACAGGCCATGGAAGGTTTTGATTAGCATTAATATGGTCCTACAGATTATCCCTTGGCTCTGGTTTTGAATTCGTCCTTGAATTTGTCCCAGTTTTTAGGACCGGTGTAGATGATTGCGGACGTCGACGGTACGGTCGCCATTGTGGCTAATGAAGCATATAGATAATTGCTACTGATGTACAGCCTATATAGTTTTAGTAATAGCTAATTAATTGATAAATAACGCGAATTGGGCAAATAAGACTTTTAATTATTAAATATAGGGGACATTAATTGTGTTGTATTAATTAGCTAGTTGCGTGCATTCTAGCAACGCGTGTTGATTTTTGAAGTAGTCTAGCCACGGAACATATATATGCTCCGATCAGAGGGAATCTTATCGGGTATGGGTGCTAGCGCACCCCTGCTAGCTGACATGATTCGACGTCGTCCGATCCCATTCCCAGCCCGGGGGGGTTCTTGACCATGTCTCGGATATGGGTCTATAAGAATATAGCGACTTCGGTGCGACAGATGGTGAGGCTACCCTAGAGAAGACGAGGAGACTTTTGCCAGCAAAAGTGTATGGGAAAGACTCAATCAAGAATAGGGGGAATCTCAAGGTGTATCGTTGTTATGTCAATTCACTATGTGTAAAAGCTATGAATTTCCTGCAACAGCTTGGGGAATATCGGCGCTATATGTATTCGTGAATAACTTAATGAATAAGCATATTATTCACATGTTATTCCAACGGTTCCATTATAAATCAAGAGGTGAATAGTGGAAACGTATCATCAGCGCGGGCCGGTTTCATATAAGGTTTGAAACTCCTGAATTCCGACAATTCGACTGTTATAAAACCCTTCAGGCGGACTCCCCTTATATAAAACTGCAACTGGGCGATCACTTCGGGTCTTGGGTATCCTAGTTTTAGGTGCCATATCGTACCGTCACCGATTCGTGGTGGTCTCGCTATATATAAGTTAACGTTTCGTCTGTAGGATGCGAAGGCTGCATAGGTAGCTATCGCGCTGATATCCTCGATAACAAACTGATCAAACTTGTCTATCAACGTAGCAACCACCTAATTATACTTATCTCGAATAAAGTTGTTAATTCCTCGGTTATCCCACCAGTACCCCTTTTTCCGGAGTTGTCGGAGAGATACCAAATTACATACGAAGTTCTCGCAGTAGGCCACGTCGTACAGACAACGCTCTAGGGCCTTTAGAGCTTTAAAGCAGTATGTCTACTTCTCCGTATCCTCTAATCGGGATAAAGCTATTTCCGGCGTACACACCGTCGCCTTGGATTATTGTCCTATAGTTCAGGAACCTATTGATCAGATTAAAGATATGTATCGTAAACCCTAAGTCCAGAATGGCCGAGTTTCTTAAGGGGTAAAACGTAACGTTTATCGTACTGCGTTAATCAGAAATCAAGAAGCACGCCAGGACTCGTCTTACTCCCTCTAGGAGTCAATCTGTCTCTTAAGTGGTTAGTTTCTCCATAGTCTTCGACAGACGATCAATCTCTTCCTTCAAGGACTAATCGGAAGCAATTCGATCCTGGACCAATGCTAAAATTCCTTTACTGGGTGTAAATTCTGCTAAAGCTTTGTTAGGAAACGCGTAATAGCATCGGGATAACGTAAGATGGCCCCCCCACCAACGAGCCACCCCATCAACGCGCCACCCCACAAACGCGTTGCGCGCCGATCCACTTACTGATTTCTTTCCCTATAAAAACCTTCTCAACAACGTTTTAGAAAATGGAAAAAACTGTCTTCTTATTCATCAGAATATGCGCTTTCGAACGATATGCAGCTCTTAGCTCAATTACGTACGGCGCAAGCGATTGACGAAGTATCGCGTGGGAGATCCCTGCAATCAGCCTCTAAGGGCTACCAGGTCAACAGGTCGTATATTACACGCCGTATCCATGGTATACGGACGAAAGAAGAAATTAATAAGGTTCGCCAGAAACTATTACGAATTCAGGAAAAAGGTTTAATCCATTAGGTTATCGTATAAGGTTAATTAAACTATGCGTTACTTTATTTCCGATTTCGCTTATACGTACAGCGCCTTTTAATTAATAACGGCAGCGCTAAACGGCTAGGAAAAGTTTAGGTAGTTCGATTTTTACGTTGCCATCCTAAAATCAAAACTTTTAAAGATAGGATAATCGATTATAAGCATCTAAATAGCGCTTCTCCGGCTTTTACGAACGTTTTATTCGATCGTTTTGCCTTACCGGAAATTAAGGCTATCAAATAACGGAACCGATATAACGCAAACGAAATCGGAATAATAAAAGGTATAAGTAAAAACGTTTTCGTCTTCGGCGAAGCCTTTAGAAAATGTATTAACCTTAAAGATACCTCCAAAAGAACGTAAATTACGATAATCGCGTATATTAACGTTAACGTATAATAACAATGGTTTCCTAATTCCGATAATAAAATATACAAAAGCTAATATTTTACTACATCAGAAAACGGCTAGACGAATACCGAAATCGGCTTAAAATAACTTCGCGAAATCTTTATTCCTAATACCAAGCCCGAGAACCCCGACGAATGGAGGTTATTGGTAATCGACGGCCATAATAGCCATATTACCGAAAACTTTATATAAATATGCCTTTAAAACAAGATTTATATCATTTCCCTACTTACCTACGCTTCTTATATTTTTTAACTTTTTAATATAAATATATTTACTACCTTAAAACGGAAATATCGTTATTAATTCCGCGAACGCTATTACGGGCGAGCTTCGAAGGTTATAAATAAAACCGATTTCCTTTAAGCGCTTTCGTACGTATAACAGGAAATTATGATAATTTCAAAATATATTATAAAAGGTTAAATAATTACAGGTTTATATCTTATTAACAAAGCGAAAATGTTAAATAATAAGTACGTTAAGGAAAAAGGGAAAATGGCGAAAATATTCGCCTTAAAATTATGTTTTACCCTAAAACGTTATAATTTCCTTACCTAAATAGTTATTATAAATACCAAAACGCCTAAATTATTAAAAAATTTAACCCGGATCGAAAAATCCTTTATAGGTATTAATTTAACTTTCGGAAATCCTACCGTACGCTTTTTGTTCCGTAAATTCGGCAAAGCCTTTAACGAAAAAGTATTTAAACTTTCCGACGCCGAAATTCGTAACAGCTAAATAACTGCAGCCCTTAATAATACGAAGCCAAAAAGTTGCAGGAAAGTATAACCCGAACCAAATAAAGACTTCGTAAAAATAATTTCGGTCAGGAAAGTAAAGCTAGGATTTAAGGCCCGTACGAAAAGACGCTTTAGTAACACTCGGCGAAATTAACAGGAAGATAAACCTTCCGAAAACGAAAAAGATAGCGAGGATAATCCGGAATGCATTATTGTACGTGGCGGTTAGTATGGAGTTAATTGAATAAATGGTTGTTGAGATATTGTTATTTATATTGAAGAGTTGTGGTGGCCATGGCTTCGAAATTGGGTGGCGCGTTGATGGGGTGGCTCGTTGGTGGGGGGGCCATCTTATGCGCAGGGTTTAGGCACGCTTTGCACCGAATCCCTTGTACGTCTAACTCTTGGCGCTTTCGCTTGTTACTGCTGCTATTTCGGCTCGCTTGGGAACCCCCACGATTACCTCGTCTCGGCCCTCTCCCAAAGGTCCTACCACGTAGCTTGGTCTCTTCTTGATCAGGATCATCCTGATCAAAGGAGTCTACTGGAGCTCCATGGAAAATCGGAAACGCTGCTTTAATATTTCGTAATGTAAATAAGGAATAGGTCAACGTCCAATGGTCCAAAAGGTTGGCAGCCACCTCTTAGTAACTAATCGTATCATTATCGATCTCGGCTCTCTTCACCATCTAAAAGGTAATCGTCCAATTCTCCATGATTAGAGCCAAAGCTATACACAAGTCGTTAACCCATATGGTCGCTATCTTTATTTCTGGGACGCCATGGCGCTGTCCCTGGGCCATTATTTCCTGCCACTTCACGATCCATTCGTCTAGTTTCTTCGCTAACTTCGAGGCTTGCTTCAGCCTCTCGCGGTACTCTCGTTAGGTATTGTTCATAAGTCTACTGTCATACACCTTGCCGGACTTGGCCAAAATGGCGTACCACTCCCTTAGGTTCTTTCCTGGGATGAGATTCGTCTCTTTAATCGCTGGAAATACCGACTCCAGGACCCATTTCGTAAGGTCGTTGATCTTCTTGCAGAAATTCTCGTACTTCCGATCTTCGTAAGTATATGCCGCGAAGTCCTGGGTATAAGCTTATCTGCCTTCTGTCGTCATCTCAAGCGTGTTTATTAGGTAACCCGTATGATCAATTTCTTCGACTTATGTGGTTACTTCTTCGAAGGAACTCGCGGCTCGTGTCGTTATCTGATAAACTAGCTTCTTCGGATAGGAGCGCATATTGGGTTTCTTAGGTTCGACAGGCCATGGTTTGTTTTGATCAGGGTCGATATAACGCCAAATATCAAGCGCGTGCGCTCTAGATTGGAATTCGCCTTTGAAGCGATCCCAGTCCTTGGGTCCCTTATAAATGACGGAGGACGTCGACGGTACGGTCGCCATTGTGAATGATGAGGTATGTAGGTAATTGCTATTGATGTTTAGCCTATATCGTCTCAGCAACAGCTGATCAATTAAATAATAACGCAAATTGAGCGAATGAGACTCTTAATTGTCAGATATAGGGGACATCAGTTATGTTGTATTGAATAACTAGCTGTACGCGCTGTAGAATGCGCACTCCTCTTTTTATGGAGTCTAGTCGCGGAACCTATGTGTTCCGATCAGAGGGAGCCTTTCCGTAAATGGGGTGCTAGCGCACCCCCTGCTAGCCGACAATACCGCTTCGCGGTCGTTTCGCCCTTGTCGTTTAGGGTCTTCAGGGTATACGTTATCTCGTTAAAAAGGCTCCTTACACGTTGTCTATCGCCTTCGTTCATTAAGCTGCAGATTTCTTTTTCCATTTCGTTAATTCGCCCTTCGATTGATGGTTCCGTTGTAGCTGCGTGGTCATTGCTGGGGCGCGGCGCTGCCGCGCTCAAGCCCGCGTTTGGGTGGTATTGGCTTTGCTCGAGGCCGGCCACACCCCCATCAACCACCATTGGCATCTCCTCCATCGCGCTGCTGCTGCGAGGCCGCTGCTGCAACGTTATGTAGGAGAAGCGATAGCGCTGATTGCGATTTTTAGGTCTGTTTGATGATTTGCGTCGTGGATTGAATGGAAAAATCAATTTTGATCTTTAATATGCTTTTCGTAACTAATATATGTTACGAATAATAATAATAATAATTTTTACGAATTTGTATGAAAACGCACTAAACGGAACGAAAAATCACAACTTACTATCAGGCCCTATTTTAAAGGTTTTATTGTTTTGTGAAGAAGATTCTTAAAGAGGTTTAGTTAATACATTGGACCCCTGACAGATACTTCTTGATCAAAAGCTCTAGCTGTGGCTACTGCTGCTGCGCCTGCGGCGCAGCCACAACCTTCAAAATAGGGCCTGATCTCGATAAGGTAACTAGCAAGTAGCTTCCTATATCATTTGTATGTGTATCTACCGTTGGCAACGTTTGCGTTAATATCAAATAACCGCAAAACGCCTTAACTTACTATATGAAGGCGATAAAGAGGTTTAGTGCGGTTTATTAATAGGTAGATACATATACAAATTATATGGGAAGCTACTTGCTAGCCTGTTGGGGAAAATAGTGGGTGGGTGGACCGTACTAACAGTAAATACCCCTGTGACCTGTACCGCCAGCTATTAGACGTTTCATTAGTGGGCCGAAGCCACTTACGTCTTACAGTTGCCAGTCACGTTAGCATGGCCGCCAGATATCAAACATTTTATCAATTAAGGGAAACCACTTACTATTTATAATTGCCAGCCACATTAGCATACTGCCAGCAATCAGAGACTTTATTAGTAAACGGAAGCCACTTACCGACTACGGTTGCCAGCCACATTAGCATGCCGCCAGCAGTTAGACGCTTCATCAGTGAACGGAAGCCACTTACTTGCTACCATCGTCGGTTGTATCAGCATACTGTCCACCAGACCTTTTGCTAGAAAGGGGAAAGGGAATTCGCTGGCCGTGTTGATCCGCACCTTATCAAAACTCTTTGCGGATCTGTTTACTTACTCGCTTTGCAACCTTTGGGTCTCCCGCGACCATGGCTGCAGCTGCTCCAGCGAGGACAGTGGCAAGGGCGATTGAAGACTTCATCGTCGCGATAGCGCATCGGAAATACAAACAAAAGATTAGAAGCAGACAATATTCAAATAAGTACCTTATCTAGCTATGGCGTAAGATGCTAATTAAGGCACCTAGAGGCTACCACTAGGTGGGATGCTGCTGCTTTAGTAGTCATTAGGTTTGCAGAATTGATCAAAAAGATCTACTGCTGCCGGGCTAATTAAATGATTGTCTCGCTGGGCCGTACTGGGACATAAAAGCCTTAGTTTCCGTCTCATTCTGTATAATCAGGCGACCTTGGAGTAGGCTAGTCTCAAACACAGATCCAAAATAAAGTTCGATGGTATGCTCCCAACCCCTTTGCTGGCAATATGCCGCTGCCGCTGGTGTGGGTGTTGGAACGCTGGATTGGCAGCTATCTGTCCGTGTCTTTTCTGTAAGAGGAGACCATTTCTACGGATGCAATAAGAGCCATTTGGGGGGGGGGGGGGGGGGGG